>KZ308301.1:557583-581164 GCA_000376725.2 Ladona fulva | reverse complement strand
GTTTATCGTAACTACAGTTTTATTGTCTTGCGATCTCAAACTTAAAATGAATTTACTTTTTAAGGAAAAGATTTGAAAGCTATAACCAGCATGGGTTATTAGAAATTCCTTTTATCTGAGTTGAAATATATGAATGATGTTCCACGAAATAACTATATACTACACTCCATCTAATATATTTTCTGAGGGGTTTACCAGTGTGGGTAGAAGTTAATATTATTTTTCTGTCGATAAAAATGGAAGATCATTAGATATTACTGATATGGTGGATTATTCACACTTTCAATGGAACTTTGGAAAACATTTTATAATTGGCATCAAGCTCAGTGACTAAAATGTATATATAAATATGTATGCATGATACACCTTCATATGTCTTATCAAACAACGAAAATTAATTTATCTTGTCATCTAGCGTGATAAATTTCGAGGTGGAATTTTAGTGTATAGTTATAGTGAGGAGCAATTTCTTGATAGATAGAATTTCATTAAATATTTTTGAATATTTAACTTCCATACTGCAGTAAAGAGAGCATTAAGTTAAAAATAACTCGCGAATCTTTAAATGTAAACCCTATAGGAAAGTATAAAAAACAAAAATTTTGTCCCGCACCTTGAAGTCAACCTTTTTTTTAATATTTGTAATCGTTTCATCAGATTTATATTGAATTTTAATATTAATGTAAGGAATTTCAGAAGTTTGAGTTTTATTGATATACATATAATCTATACTTACTTAAAGACATCTGAAATCTAATTTAATATAATTCCTTTTTGAAAGTTTTACTGTTTGTTATTCTTTTATTTGTTATCCGACAACTTTGTTGTTATTAATTTACTTCGTTTTCACTCACTTTCCGTTATTTATGCTCCTCCATTAATTCTGGTGCGCATGGCCTAGTTGGCTTCCTGAGTTTCCATTAATCTATTTCTCCTTTTATCATTTCCTTATCTCTGTCCCGTTTTAACGCTCTTCATCTGCTTATATCAGACACTACATTAGTTTCTGTACTCCGCTGACACTTTTACTGCACTTATTAGTCTAAGAACCGGCCCAACGTAACTTTTGAGCAATTTCTTTATTCTTTGGAAGCAAATGAGTGAGAAAGTTAAAAGACTTATACACATATTGCGACCATATTGAATACACATATCTTCTCGACCATGGATAATTATTCAATGGGAAAGCAAATAGCTTTCGTCTGAGGAAAATGCCCGCTCTCTTATTTCCGATCACTATCGAAGTACGCAGAAGAGTCGCCAGAGAGAAGCACTGTGGACGCTCGCCGTCTTCTCGAACGTTATAAAGCATTTCAGACTCTTCTTGTTCTAAATAGTAGAATTATTGGTTCATAATATTTGAGTTATTGAAATATAAATAAATGACTTTGGGATTAACATCTATTGTTTCTTTTTCTGAGAAGTAATCTCAGTGGTCATAGATAAGAAAGCTTTTAGTTCAGAATTTCCGGAGTTGTTACCGTTAACACCGGAACACTTACCAGGAGCATCTTTACAAGTGCTTTATCTGTTTAATAAATTAATGGCTATAGTTATTAATATATTAATGGCTATAATTACCGAAAAGCAACTGTAAATATAGCATTTGACGAACACAAATTAGACGTATAATCGTAGTTCGTTTCAAGATTTTGATGCTTCAACTGGATTCTTTAAAAACAGCAAATCTTTTCTAATAAATTATGCAGTGTTAGCAGGATGCATAATATTTTGATAATTTTATGTAGGGTTTTCCTTTCCTAAAGATTATGCCAAGCCATTTAAAGGGTTTCATTGGTAGTTGATAAGCTCCCAGAACTTCATACCAGATCGTAAAATTTTTGCGGATTAAATTCCTCTAACTTTTAACTGTGTTCAATTTAAAAATCTGGCTTTTAAGTATCCGTTTACAAAGAAGAGGTTATGATCTTTGTAAAATATATATTACTTGGTTATGAGCAATTACTTGGTCTTGGGCCCCTCTTTCGCATAACTTAATTTGTCAAACTTTTATTATGAGGACAAAGATTTAAAAAATGAATAAAAATTAACAGAAAAAAGATTTGAGTTGAGGGGAAACATCTTTATAACTGAAGGAAAGGAAAGTTTTAGTTTATCACAATCTACCGCACATAAATGGCACGTTGGTGCTCCGTGTAGTGATTATAAACCGAAGCGACCTCTTTCTGCCGCGTACTCAGCAATGGTAATTGTAGAGGGTCGTTCTACTGGTCACTGACTTACAGCTTTGAGTGTACCTGATCCACCCATGGATGATCCTTTTCCCTCACCTCCACGACGACTATTCTCATTATCTGACGTTTACTCTAGTCGTTATTCGCACCTCTCCTATAAACCAGTCTCCTTGCGACCATTTCCTCTTGACTGCTTGCGATTGGCTCACCGCCGGAAGTCGAATCCGCGAAAGTTCAATGGTACAATGGAGAATAGATTAGGTTGGAGGAATTTGGAATGGAAACTCTGGGAGTTGGAAAAGATGTGGAGAAATTTGAAGAAAAGCCCCTCTAAAGGTACCCTACTGTCATCAATGTTCTTAAAATACGTTTCTTTATTTCTCTTGTTAAGACTGCATTGAACATCGTCTTTCGCTGCTGGTTTCTGCTCTAAAAATTTTCTTGTAGTGGTGTTAGACATTATCATCTTTGTAATCTCTAAGAAACAGTGAGCTAGTTGTCTAATTCCGCTTAGGTATAGTTTTGAACAAATAATGTTAATAAGTACATGAACTCTACTAATTAGTCTTTTCCATCTTCTAAAGTAGATATTCTTTGCGTGTAATTTATACCACAAGATTTCTTATTTCATCATACAATTCAGTCCTCTTTCAAAAAAGGAATAATGTCCACTTGACGTCAGGAAGTTGCTAGTATCTTTGTTTTCGGTATTCGGTAAAGTAATGTGTTTAACTCTAAACGCTAATATTTTTCAAGTAGGGATGTTATATCCTGGAGAGTAATTGTAAACCTATAATTTTAGGAAAGTAATGCAGAGATTTGCGTATTAAATGTTGTTAGTGTTATATGTGTCTTTAGGTTGAGTGAATTCATTTAAATCAGTGTAATCTGCAATAAATTCGTTAAATCCAATCAGCAGAAAGAAAGTGGTAGCTAATTCTACAATTACCCTTTAACGAGGGTTGATTGCTGTAGTGGCTATGTGCGGATCTATCGTTAAAGTAGAATTCTCCAAAGTAAAGTTCTTTGCTTCTTACGAAAGTTTTCCTGCTAAAATCTATTCTCAAGCTGCACTTAGATTGAGATCAAGGTTTGGATTTTTCTGTTCATCAGACACTAAATCCATTTACGTTCAAACTGGACGTTCCTTCAACAGGGCGTGCTTCTTGCTCGTCTTGACTTTTATCCGCAAATCAAATTTACGTTACCAGTTCTAGGATGAAATAGAGTGCATTCCACTCAGGGGTAGAGTATTGGCAGAGGATGAAGTCATTAAAAAGGGCCTTTGAAGAAGGCAATGTAAAAAAAAGCAATAAAAGAAATTTTTGGAACTAGGAAAAGAGATTTTCTCGAACAAAAAATGAGAACTGGAATAGGATTTCATGTCAGTAGGAAAAATTACATCTCGTATATACAATCATCTTCATTGTAACGTACTATAATTTTAAATAATACAGCATGAAGCGAACCCAGTGCAGTCAAATAATTAAATAATAAATACTAATATAAATACTTTAAATCTGATTATGCTCTGCAGTTCACATTTAGGTGAAAATCAGAATCATTAATTTGTTGATTCATTACTGATAAATGATTATAATGAACATGTTTAATGCAAATGAATGATGGTCTTCGTTTATATTTTAGCTATGCGATTTGAATAATTTACTCCGAGAAACAAATAGTTATCCGTCGATTATTATTGTTTCACAATAAACTAAATATTTTTTATCTTTATCATTCAATAGAAAAGTCTTCTCATTTATACGTCTTGGGGTGCTTCAGTTCGCATCATAGGAATATCTAGAATAAATAAGATTTAAACAAAGGCTTAATCTACTCAATAAGTTCAGAGGAAGTATGTTTTTATAAGATGTAGCCAATATTATGCGTCCTCCCTGTTATATAGGCAGTTCTGATACTGCGAAAAATAGACACTAGAACTAACTGTTTCAAGAAATAATTTTTTTCCGCGAAGGATAAGCGACTTTATTCGATTAAAGAAGTAGAGCCATGGCATACACCGAAAGAGAACTTGCAGGGTACATATGTAGACGTAGATGGAGCGCGTTAGGAATATGCATAGGATGGAAAAAATGTTCTATATTTTCGTCTTTCTCATAATTTTTCACATTCTATCTCTTGATCTCCGTACTAACTTTTACTTTCATTTTACCTCATTTCAAATTCGTTGGGGAGACCAAGTGAATTTAATTTTTTTCGAAATTGCTGTCGTTCATTTGTATTCAATTTATTTGCATTAAAATTTTTATTTGGCCTTGAAATCAATTGCAGGAAGTCACATATTAGAAGGTCGCTAAGGTTTAGTATGAATTTTATTGGGACGATGACAATCTGGTAATACCTTTGTAAAGGAAGCTCTGGTTTGAATAAACCTACTTCCGGCGGTGGAATTGGAAATTATCGTTGAAATTAAAGTTTAAATCGATTTTATTCCTCATATTCTGCTGAATCGAAGCCAACTTATGACATCGATAAGATCTTTTAATTACTCCGACCACAATATAGAAGGGATTACTACTCGGGGATTGCCGTATAAAAGATCGGTTCATTCTCTGCGGAGGCAAATAATGGGCTGGCTGAGTGGTCCAAAAGGTCCTCCGATTATGCTTCGATAAGAAAGGATGGAGAGGAAAATTAAAAAAGGATAAGAAATGGAAGGGGAGAAAGTGATTGAATTGGGAATTTTCGTTCACCTTACCCGCTCATCAATGACAAGGAACATAATTAAAACTACACGATTTAAGCCACACTTAAATGAGTATTTGTTGGTCGTTGAAATACTAACCTTTCCGCTTTAAAGTGAAACTTTGCTCTAACGACAAACTGCTCTCATATTTCCTTAGGATAAGTCTTCCACTTAACCTTTGTTGCAGCTATAGGCGACTGAATCGATATCCAGGTACTTTCCACTTGCTTTTGCCACGTCAACCACTTACGTATTGCTTCTTACAAATTGTAATTCTATCCACCACTGATCAGTGGACGGGTGTGGGCTGATAATATTGTAACGAGGCCCACATTGGAATGCGAGGATATGATGTTAGCTTGACAAGATGGGTTTATTTGTAAACGTACAAATAGTACGTTAATAGGAGGTACGTAACCTTAAAAAGTTTTAAGTTGTAAAATGTCTTCATATCAGCAGTAAATATTATTTATTATCCTGTTCTCTCACATATATCGATTTATTGGAAAATTACAGGAGAGGCGTGAACAGTAAGATACTCGTACGTAACAATAGACGATCACACACGACAATTCCCTAACCAGAAAAATCCGATTAGCCGGGACTTGAACCCGGGACCTTAGGTTTGGAGCACTAGTAAGTTAACCATTCCGCAACAGCAGTCTGTTTTATACAATCGGTATATCATACAGTCGGTATATACCATTTTTCAGCAATGGAATAAGTGCAGAATGACCGATTCGAATTTTTCATATTGCTTTTTTTCTGTAATTTATAAAATGTAGCAACCTCTTCATTTTTGTGCTATTTCCTTTATTATTTCCAGAGTATATTTATTAATTATCGTATTTTATGTTAACACAGAGAAATTCGGTGCTACGAACGTAATTCTTACCGATTAATGATATTTTTATATAAATTCGGTGCACCCAGATACTTTTATCTGGGATATATCTTTTTCTTGATGCTCAACAAACTTAGCCATCTCTCCTTACGTGATTTAAATATCTCAGAAGATTGCTTGTTCATTGTGTGATTCCAGATCCTTCCCCTTATTTAGCGCAGAATCGATAATGCCAACGCTTCTTTTGAAATTGGTAGTGATTAAGAACTTGAAGGGAATCTGTGCGTATTTTGGGATTGAAAATCCATACGGCTTAACCTAATTAAAGATGTGCTTTTCCGGTGCAAAAATGTACCATACTTTTCCACTCTCTAATACACTTACCATCTCACATTTATGATTTTTGCCAAATTTGGTTGCCAATTAAGTTATAAGACAATTTACCTTAATATTTGTGATTGAGAAATCGAATTATAATTTTAGAATGCTCTCGTTATGTTTTTAGTAAAAAATAACAACTTCAGAAAATTACAACATTTTATAGAAGTTGATACACGATACTTGAGCTGATATGTATACTGCTTGAGTTGATATTTTGCTGATAATACTCTTCGTTCGAACGCTCGAAAAATGCTGAACATCGTGATTTGAGATAGTTGAAACAATTCCATGAATTCTTTCTATACTCTAATATGACAATGATCCTAAGGTATGAAAGGGTACCATTGCCATTCTCGGAATTTTTCTCTTAATTAACTTCTAAGTTGCGTAATTCTTGGAAGGAAGCTGCTGGAAGGCAATTGCATGTTTCTTTCCATGAAAAAGTGGCTTACTCTTAAGTGCTTAACGTGTCCGTGAAATATGCGAGTCTTGTTTATACATACCAATGGAAAGACTCGAAGAAGGTACGTTCAGGAAAAATGTAATTATCTAGAGGATAAAGGAAGACGTAATGAAATAATAAAGTTCGTAATGTGTTGTTTACTATTGAGGTATCAAGGCCCCATGGAAACGTAGTAATATGGCGGAGGAGCTTCATTTCATAGGTCGGCTAATTTCTCCATAGATGACCTTGGGTCTTGAAAGGATCCAATTCTCGATAAGGTTCCCTTTAGAGAACGTCGTCACCGTCAATTGTTTGCGATGGAGGATGAAATGGCAACGTAATTATTGGAGGAGTACTTCATTCACGAGCGCTGTTTTCCGATTAGAAATTGCCCTATTCTGAGACATTAATGGACTCTCCTCCATAATGCCGCCTTTACATTTCTGTCTTTCTACCCAATTTTTCCATTTCTTAAATTGGAGTAAAAGATGAAATACTTTAATTCTCAAAGTAAGTTAGTCTTGTTCTTCTATCTAAATCTCCGATATCATTTAATTTTTGATAATGAAATAAAAGTTTTTCTAATGAAGAAATGCTTCTTTGTACTTTATACGTTCATAAGAAAGAGTAATGAGTCTGGTTTGAAATACGAAAATATCAATAAGACACTAACATAAATAAAAATTAAACCGCTACCAGAATGTTGTGATATTTTTATTTGATTTAGTTGGCTTAGAAAACGAAAAATAGGTCTTATAGAAATTCGCTAGTTTGAAAACTACGAAAAATATTGTGTTACAGCTCGAGTTATACTTTAAGGGTTGTACTTTATTATCTTGTTAAATATTTTATAAAAGATTACAAATCATACCACTAAAGATACTTCTTTTCAAGTTAACAACAAAAGTATATTTTTCAGGCATTATTTAAAAAAATGATGTTGACTGCTGATTATTGATTTATCATTGCGTATTCTATTCCTTTTCTTTTTTGTGATGTTCTTAGCGGATCTATTTTTAAAAGGGGACAAGGACGAGGGATTTTATATTGAATTTTCTTGATGTTGATACGTTTTTACGTGAAGTTTTTAAATGTGATTGATAAATTAATTTCATCCTTAGATTATCATTTTAAATCGCGAATGTTTTTCCATCGCAAAATGTACTGGTGAATGTGGGAAAAGGCGTTCGTTTTGATGGAAGTGAAGCTATTCATTAGTACCCTTAGGGAGAATCTCGGATGCGACTTTCTCTTGTAATGGTTTTCCGCAATACGCGGGAAAAGCTCAACCGGTTCATTAGAAGAGAATTTAAAACCGAGATAATGGTGAAGTTTTGGGGGTGGGGGTTAAAAAAAAGCGAAAAATTGTGAAAATAAGGGAAAAGAAGGGATTTCAAAGAGGGTTAAAAAGAGAAAGGCTCGGAATAGGGGAGAGAGCTCTTTGTAAAGCTGCTGAGAATAGGGCGAAAAAATGATCGTGAGGAAGTTGTTTAGTTTTTCACCCGGAGTCGAATTCGATGCTCCAAGAGGAGGTGACTCTATGGGATCTAGAAGTGCAATATTCGCTATTAAGGTTTTTGTGAATATTCAGATGTTGTTGCTGATTATTTACTTTCGAATACTTATGCTATAAATCGGAGGCCTTCGTCACATAATAACGAAGGAAAAATTAAATTTTGATAGTTTTTATTTCAATTTGCAGTAATTTTTACTATTCTTGATGGTCTGATAGTCATAATTAAAAAACATTTCGATCCAATACTCCGAGGGAGCGTTATTCAATAAAGCGACGAAATCATGGAATGGAGATTTGACAGTTTTCGTTTGATATTAAATCACATTAACTGATTAATTTGTAAAGAGGTTAAAAATGAATGAATTCCTAATGAAAGCACTCGCCAATCATGAGCGAAAGTTTGTATTATTGATTTAAAAATAAATGGTATCAGTAACTGAAATAACAACTGAATTCAATGACATTGTTCTCGTTACGTAGTTTTAAACTGAAATTTACATTAATGACATGTTGGTGACACTCCCGTAATCTGATCTGTATTTAACTCCTCTCAACTCGATGTGAATTTTATTAAATTTTTAATTACGAAATTTTTGTAAAGTTAAATTCCTCTAACTTTTAACTGTGTTCAATTTAAAAATCTGGCTTTTAAGTATCCGTTTACAAAGAAGAGGTTATGATCTTTGTAAAATATATATTACTTGGTTATGAGCAATTACTTGGTCTTGGGCCCCTCTTTCGCATAACTTAATTTGTCAAACTTTTATTATGAGGACAAAGATTTAAAAAATGAATAAAAATTAACAGAAAAAAGATTTGAGTTGAGGGGAAACATCTTTATAACTGAAGGAAAGGAAAGTTTTAGTTTATCACAATCTACCGCACATAAATGGCACGTTGGTGCTCCGTGTAGTGATTATAAACCGAAGCGACCTCTTTCTGCCGCGTACTCAGCAATGGTAATTGTAGAGGGTCGTTCTACTGGTCACTGACTTACAGCTTTGAGTGTACCTGATCCACCCATGGATGATCCTTTTCCCTCACCTCCACGACGACTATTCTCATTATCTGACGTTTACTCTAGTCGTTATTCGCACCTCTCCTATAAACCAGTCTCCTTGCGACCATTTCCTCTTGACTGCTTGCGATTGGCTCACCGCCGGAAGTCGAATCCGCGAAAGTTCAATGGTACAATGGAGAATAGATTAGGTTGGAGGAATTTGGAATGGAAACTCTGGGAGTTGGAAAAGATGTGGAGAAATTTGAAGAAAAGCCCCTCTAAAGGTACCCTACTGTCATCAATGTTCTTAAAATACGTTTCTTTATTTCTCTTGTTAAGACTGCATTGAACATCGTCTTTCGCTGCTGGTTTCTGCTCTAAAAATTTTCTTGTAGTGGTGTTAGACATTATCATCTTTGTAATCTCTAAGAAACAGTGAGCTAGTTGTCTAATTCCGCTTAGGTATAGTTTTGAACAAATAATGTTAATAAGTACATGAACTCTATTAATTAGTCTTTTCCATCTTCTAAAGTAGATATTCTTTGCGTGTAATTTATACCACAAGATTTCTTATTTCATCATACAATTCAGTCCTCTTTCAAAAAAGGAATAATGTCCACTTGACGTCAGGAAGTTGCTAGTATCTTTGTTTTCGGTATTCGGTAAAGTAATGTGTTTAACTCTAAACGCTAATATTTTTCAAGTAGGGATGTTATATCCTGGAGAGTAATTGTAAACCTATAATTTTAGGAAAGTAATGCAGAGATTTGCGTATTAAATGTTGTTAGTGTTATATGTGTCTTTAGGTTGAGTGAATTCATTTAAATCAGTGTAATCTGCAATAAATTCGTTAAATCCAATCAGCAGAAAGAAAGTGGTAGCTAATTCTACAATTACCCTTTAACGAGGGTTGATTGCTGTAGTGGCTATGTGCGGATCTATCGTTAAAGTAGAATTCTCCAAAGTAAAGTTCTTTGCTTCTTACGAAAGTTTTCCTGCTAAAATCTATTCTCAAGCTGCACTTAGATTGAGATCAAGGTTTGGATTTTTCTGTTCATCAGACACTAAATCCATTTACGTTCAAACTGGACGTTCCTTCAACAGGGCGTGCTTCTTGCTCGTCTTGACTTTTATCCGCAAATCAAATTTACGTTACCAGTTCTAGGATGAAATAGAGTGCATTCCACTCAGGGGTAGAGTATTGGCAGAGGATGAAGTCATTAAAAAGGGCCTTTGAAGAAGGCAATGTAAAAAAAGCAATAAAAGAAATTTTTGGAACTAGGAAAAGAGATTTTCTCGAACAAAAAATGAGAACTGGAATAGGATTTCATGTCAGTAGGAAAAATTACATCTCGTATATACAATCATCTTCATTGTAACGTACTATAATTTTAAATAATACAGCATGAAGCGAACCCAGTGCAGTCAAATAATTAAATAATAAATACTAATATAAATACTTTAAATCTGATTATGCTCTGCAGTTCACATTTAGGTGAAAATCAGAATCATTAATTTGTTGATTCATTACTGATAAATGATTATAATGAACATGTTTAATGCAAATGAATGATGGTCTTCGTTTATATTTTAGCTATGCGATTTGAATAATTTACTCCGAGAAACAAATAGTTATCCGTCGATTATTATTGTTTCACAATAAACTAAATATTTTTTATCTTTATCATTCAATAGAAAAGTCTTCTCATTTATACGTCTTGGGGTGCTTCAGTTCGCATCATAGGAATATCTAGAATAAATAAGATTAAAACAAAGGCTTAATCTACTCAATAAGTTCAGAGGAAGTATGTTTTTATAAGATGTAGCCAATATTATGCGTCTTCCCTGTTATATAGGCAGTTCTGATACTGCGAAAAATAGATACTAGAACTAACTGTTTCAAGAAATAATTTTTTTCCGCGAAGGATAAGCGACTTTATTCGATTAAAGAAGTAGAGCCATGGCATACACCGAAAGAGAACTTGCAGGGTACATATGTAGACGTAGATGGAGCGCGTTAGGAATATGCATAGGATGGAAAAAATGTTCTATATTTTCGTCTTTCTCATAATTTTTCACATTCTATCTCTTGATCTCCGTACTAACTTTTACTTTCATTTTACCTCATTTCAAATTCGTTGGGGAGACCAAGTGAATTTAATTTTTTTCGAAATTGCTGTCGTTCATTTGTATTCAATTTATTTGCATTAAAATTTTTATTTGGCCTTGAAATCAATTGCAGGAAGTCACATATTAGAAGGTCGCTAAGGTTTAGTATGAATTTTATTGGGACGATGACAATCTGGTAATACCTTTGTAAAGGAAGCTCTGGTTTGAATAAACCTACTTCCGGCGGTGGAATTGGAAATTATCGTTGAAATTAAAGTTTAAATCGATTTTATTCCTCATATTCTGCTGAATCGAAGCCAACTTATGACATCGATAAGATCTTTTAATTACTCCGACCACAATATAGAAGGGATTACTACTCGGGGATTGCCGTATAAAAGATCGGTTCATTCTCTGCGGAGGCAAATAATGGGCTGGCTGAGTGGTCCAAAAGGTCCTCCGATTATGCTTCGATAAGAAAGGATGGAGAGGAAAATTAAAAAAGGATAAGAAATGGAAGGGGAGAAAGTGATTGAATTGGGAATTTTCGTTCACCTTACCCGCTCATCAATGACAAGGAACATAATTAAAACTACACGATTTAAGCCACACTTAAATGAGTATTTGTTGGTCGTTGAAATACTAACCTTTCCGCTTTAAAGTGAAACTTTGCTCTAACGACAAACTGCTCTCATATTTCCTTAGGATAAGTCTTCCACTTAACCTTTGTTGCAGCTATAGGCGACTGAATCGATATCCAGGTACTTTCCACTTGCTTTTGCCACGTCAACCACTTACGTATTGCTTCTTACAAATTGTAATTCTATCCACCACTGATCAGTGGACGGGTGTGGGCTGATAATATTGTAACGAGGCCCACATTGGAATGCGAGGATATGATGTTAGCTTGACAAGATGGGTTTATTTGTAAACGTACAAATAGTACGTTAATAGGAGGTACGTAACCTTAAAAAGTTTTAAGTTGTAAAATGTCTTCATATCAGCAGTAAATATTATTTATTATCCTGTTCTCTCACATATATCGATTTATTGGAAAATTACAGGAGAGGCGTGAACAGTAAGATACTCGTACGTAACAATAGACGATCACACACGACAATTCCCTAACCAGAAAAATCCGATTAGCCGGGACTTGAACCCGGGACCTTAGGTTTGGAGCACTAGTAAGTTAACCATTCCGCAACAGCAGTCTGTTTTATACAATCGGTATATCATACAGTCGGTATATACCATTTTTCAGCAATGGAATAAGTGCAGAATGACCGATTCGAATNCTGATAGTATGTACTTTACCATTCTCCTAAGCTTTTATTTATATACCTTCCATAATACGCTTCACCTTCCGAATCTTTTATCTTTGAGGACATTTTATTCACTTTAATTTTCATTATTTTTTTATAATCAGTATCCTTAATTGTTCAACTCTTCGATCTGTGTGCAATCTAACTACTGTTTGAAATTACATCCCCTAAATGAAAAGTTTTACTCTATTTCTATATTATTAATTTGTTTCTACTTTTCTGTTTAATTTATATTTTACCATTTTATTTGGGTTTGTCTAATATATACCTTCCCTCGGTTGATTACCAAAGAATACTCATTCATGGTGAATAAAGCACTTACGGCTAAAGCAAATTACAGCTTTCTCTATATTGTTGCGTCATTTATTCTACATGGAATATACCATTCTTTATATACCATTCTCATTTCTATACAACATTTACTCATGTCATGTCTCAAGTAGTTCAGAAAAATTGACTTCAGTTTTTTATCTCGTAAATATCTACTTCATGTTCGATTGCTGAAGATTTGAAGCTTAAGTGAGTTTAAAGCGAGAGGGGAACCTTCAAAAACATGCTATAAAATTCGTTCATTTTCTTCGGCGTATTTACCATAAGGATTGGTTTTCTGTAAGTGACGATAAGTTATTACTTTCCCATTCTCTTTCCCCATTCCTGTTTTATAATGTAGAATGTGTTTATTGCAGAGAAGTACGCTATCACATACCTCTGCCTGAGAAACCCAAATATAGTTCCTTTCATTTTATTGAGAGCTGTATTAATTTTCGGTTTGACAAATTTGAATACTTTTATGGCATCTGTATGAAAACAGGAATTATTATTAGCTTTATCTTTTCGATTGTATCCTCATATCTGTCCCAAAGGTGAAAGATAATCATGCTTAATATTTTCCGTCAGTAATTAAGTCCAGTTCGGGTTAGAGAGGCTAACAAGCACGAGGGCTTCGATCGAAGTGAGGATATCAATTAACTTTCTAATTGGACAAACAAAATTAAAGCAGACAAAGTGGGTGGAGCGGATTTTGAGAGAAAGTGAATGATGGGGGAAGATGAACTATTTTCGTAGAAATTCAAGCCAGAACAAACTATTATGGAAAATATTAACACAATAACGCGTTGTTAAACCTATCTAGTCGAATTCCGGATTCGTTTCCGGCTACTTCTTCATCTGGTTTCCTTAGTATTAATGTTAGCCCTTGTCGTTTGTGAATGAAAATAATGGTTTTATAGTACGTGCACTATTTTTTTTCGTTAGTGAATCCGTTGTAAGTTTAAATTACTTTTCAAGTNATTGTATAAAAGAATTTTAATTTTTTTAACTACGATAGAAGTCAACTTTTTCTTTTTCGAAATCAAGGTTACCCAAATCCAGTCTAATATGCAATAAAGTTAGTTTTATTCCGCTTCACACATACACATTCCCTGAGTCTCCACTGAGGGAGTATTAGTTGCCCGAATAAGTGACATTTCGTACTGTGCTAGAGGACCGGAGCCCAGTGACACTCTTTATGAAAAATACTTAAAATAATTTATTCTTTAATTCAATGTCTTCTTTTATGGAGCATAGATGTACATTGCTGTAATTAAAAGCATCATATAAGAATTGGTGCATAGGTTAGATGGAAGCGAAGACTTTTAGTCTGTTTCGCCTAAATATAGACGAGTACCTATATATTTATGTTTTATAAATATTATTATTATATTTTTAATTGTGTGTGTAAATTTTGCTGATATCGCTATGTATTTTTCAGGTATGTGAGCTTCTAATTAGCGAGTTTGGTGCCCAGAGGTATGTTTTCTTCTTACTTCTTAATTTGGGTTGAAATGAGGTAATACCTCGCTCCCAATTTTAGGGTCTAAAGAATCCAGCAGAAAGTTATATTTCGTGTTTACGATGTTCTTCTTCGATCGCATTCATTTAAGTGGACTATGAAGATACAGAATGAGGTTTAGCTTAGTCGTGTTTTCCACCTCTTTCGATGTTCAGTAGATTTTGACATTAATTAATCATGGTGGCACTATTTACTAAGGACGCATTCATTTTCAATATACCTATATTTCATGAAAACCTTTTCTATGACAAACTCTCTTGTAGCGAGGATAGCCAACCAATTGATATGCTTTATTTTATACCGTCCGTTATATGTACTTTATTTTATACCGTCTGTCTATTTTTATTTTTTCGTTGCCCTTAAATGCAGGTTCTCAACTACGGAAATCAAAAGTGGTACATTTTAGTTTATTACTAAATGTTCTAATTTTGGCAACATAAGTTAAAATTATCTTATTTTATTACCGTATTTTTAATTTATTAATTTGATATTTATTAATTCGAGTGGTTACAAGAACGTGACACGGCGTGTCTTTCAAGAATAGTAGGATTATTTCATGGGAAAGCTAGTTTATACGAGAATCTCTTGCGTAGTAAGCCCTTACCTCGCTCTCATGATAAGAACAAGGATAAGAAAGAATTCGTGAGGAAAGTCTTATTTAAAATGATTTTCATCAGAGGCAAATATGAACGGTCTCCAACAAGTTAAGAAGGGAAAAGGAAGTGTAGGTTGATGAAGGAAAAAAAATGTGCTCAAGACAGCAACCCCTTAGAGATCATCTTTGCCTAAAATCCTCATTCTTCCTTTTTATGTGATCTTTTTGCGTCCTTGATCTTAATCCTTCTCCATCCTCTTTAAACACAGTCGTTTTGGTGTTTTTGCTGCTGCATTTATCCTTCTTTAAGATTCATAATAACAGACAGCACGGTAATACTTAGCTTCTGCGTACATGCTCACGGCCATCAACTCATAACCAGAGGTGGAATTTTATTAGTGAGTTGAAAGTTTTGATTCTTTAATTCAAGTTAATCCTGGGAATATCTTAACGAGTATCACTATGAAAATGTTAATTGAAAATTGATATTTGTATGGTTTGGTGTTTGTAATTAAACTGTTATGTGAATTGAAGGTTTTAAAAATGGCTTGAATATTAGTTTTGCGATTAACTACCATTGAATAGATCGTACACATTTCCGTAGTATAAATTAACTTTATGTAAATGAATGTCGGTCAAATTAGTCAATAAATATTGGCGGTGTATAGGGAGAAATCTATCGTTAGCTATCCGAGATATAATTTCTGAGGGCAACAACTAATTATTAAAATATAAATAGAATAAAAATTTTAGCAAGGAAAAGAACACTGTGTCAGTGTCACTGTTATGGAGTTCCACACAGTGAATGATTCGTCAATTGATTTTATTAAGAGTAAAATTGATTAATTCTTGGTATTTGAAAAGCGAAGTTTATATATCAGTAAAGCAAATGTGTTTTTTGGCTGGTATCGAAGTTGTCAACCCATTTTGAAAATTAAATTTAAATTCTTTGATATATCGCGTATTCTCTATGCGTTCCTTCGTACTTTCGTTTCCTTTCTTCATTCACCTCCTGGAATTGAAATGTTATGCAATCAATGCGAAGTTTTCCTGTTCAAGTAATGGCAGCACTTCATTGCCACTCTTTGCTGGAATACCTTAGAATTATCTTCAACCACATGCGGTATCCTTTTTTTGTGTTTGAAGTCCTTTTGTCGGGTAATTGGCTTTATCGATAATTAGCTCTGATTTATACGTCCAATGTCCTCTAAGAGGAACAGGAATCGATGAAAAGCTTATCCTACCTGAATATCGTTGTTTTGGGAATCTCTGCTAGTGTAGACACATTGCGTCATGGCTGTAAATCTCTATCAAACTCTAAATGAAATGACTAGACGCCGAAATCTCATTTGAGTGGATAGCCGTATCCTTAGTGAACAGATCAAAGATAAATCTGTGACGTCATAAAAGTGATGAAAGAGAGGTGTCATGTTAACCTGAATGTGATAATTTTTTCCAACTCTTTAGAGAGCTCAAATCTGCCAATCGTTATTGGCTACATCCAAAGATAATCATGAGAGAGGAAAAGTAGCATTTTTCTGCGTAGAAGCAATTTTTAATAATATAAAAGTATATCTGTAGTTTTAGAAGCGACTTCAAAAGCTAACTTCGAAAGCGAAATTTCGAAGCATAGAATTTTATGGTCGTTTCAGATTAATGAGATATTTAGAGATGTATACCCTTAGTATTACCTTTGATTTACCAACAAGACTGAGGTGTTCTCTCATAAAACCGTCTGATCCTAAAAAGGGACAAGTGAAGTATTGCTATTTGAAATATTTAGAAATTTCTCCTCTTTTTGTACGTACTTCCATCCATCCAAAAAAAAAATCCATAAACATCCAAAAAGAGTTTATTCTAAGCATCCCATAACCTTCTGTTCTTTATCTACAACTTCACGCCTTTAGGGAAACTTTAATCAAAGTAAGCGTAAGCCTAACAAAGGCTCTTATTTTCTTATAACCTTTTGTTGTCAGTAACATGTATCGTTTCTAATTATTTTTGTTTATTTTTTGGTTTCATTGTTATTATCTATGTGATAGAGTTTTCTTTTTGTTGCATACGATCCGTAGCGATGCTTAGCATAGTATTCGTGTTCATCTCATGCCGATTTCTTTCTTTTATACAGTACTTTCTTTTAGAAAAGTAGCCATGGCTCCGTCATTACCTATTATATAATTACTCAATTGCTTTTAAGGATATTTCTATGGTTTCTTTGAAATTGCAGAAAATATTACTGTTCAAAAATCAGAATTAAAGTGCATCCAAAATTATAAAGGGCGATATCTGACCTACTTTTTCGGGCCAAAGTACGGCGCTAATTATTTTCCTCCCCGCTTCTTTCCATCGATTCTCTGTTTCTCGCGACTCATTAATTCCCTTTGATAAGGAAAATTTCACAGAGCGACTCCGTATAGGGGTTTACTGAGGCAAGTATCATTAGATAGGGAATAAGTTTCAGACTTTCCCGCCAGTACTACTATATTTTGTTGTAAATATAACTTGGTTCTGGTTATCTGGTTTATATAAATGGCTTTGTAGAAAATTTAGCTCTTAAGAGTATTAATTTTATACGGGCTGGGTGTCCTTTTATCTTCCTATCATATAGTTATATAATTCCGCTAATTACTTGATAAGAGCAGAGGATACTGTTAACTAATTTCTATTTGATGCAAAATTGTCTGGTCTAGTAAACATATTTCATTAAAATTATTTTACAAATCTAAGGAGCTTCAATACTATTCTACCCGGCATAATATACCACAGAGAATTAAGAGGGCAGTTTCGATTTCTAGAATCAATGCGCAAGTCAATAGCATCCAGATTCTTTTGAAAGATGTAATATCCCGGGAGACTTTTGTGGTATTTGAATTGTTTGAGCTGAAGGTCTTTTAGCTAATGCTTTTAGGAAATTCCAGCTAATACAATTTAAGAAATTAATTTCAATCCCACTTGAAACGTACGGCGTAGCAAATGTGTTCATTCGCTTGTTACTGCAATCGGAAGATTAAAGGGGAAATATTGAAGAACGTACTACTTTGTAAGCATTCCCTGTGAGTTAACCATATCATTAAGCGAAGGCTTTGGAATTCCGTTCAATGATGAAGATTTATTTTACAAAACATATACACAACCGCACCAGCTCTCGGAAGCGATAAGCCGCCAGGGATATTTATTTAATAGGCATAGTTTAACTTGCCTTCCGACAATTTGCGTGATTAAAAGTTTCCTACGGACAAGACGAGTGCAATAAGATTGTTTTATATCTAGGAATGTATTTTAGGTAAATGTTTATTTATTTTAATGCAGCTTCAGTAATTCCTTATTATTTATTATTGTGGTTAACATTTTTACTCTTAAGTTATGTTTCGAGCCGAATTTCCAGATGTCTTCTTAGACGTTTCTCTAAATAGTTGATAGTTTTAGAAAAGCTGATGCTAGTAAGAAATAGGGACAGTAAATAACACTTAACAACTAAAATCAAGCACAGAATTTTCTATGAGCGATTTTATTGGGACCAATTCTCCATCTACCTTAGCTCCATTTTTCAATTATTTTCTGCCTTTTCTGTCTAATTATGTTGCCTTAAAAATATGTCCATCTCACACACAACATTTTGGCTCAGAATTTCAAGTCATTTTATTCAAGTCTTGCAAGTGATTTAGTACGCTCAGTTTTTCCAATATTTCCAATGTACAATTTGGTTGATTTTCACGTTTCTAACATCGTAATTCTTTCAAATTCATGGACTACTAGGTTTCATTCTAATTTTTCCTCGCGGAAAATGTATTCTTCTTTGTATATAATTTCGGAATTACGTGAATTTGATATTCTCATCGTTTCAAAGCATTGCCTCGAAAATGGAAGTTAAAACTTACTTATTAATCATGGTGATAATACTACTTTGAAAACTCTTCTTAAATGTTGCTATTGTTTCTAATAGTAGTAGTGGTTTCACCTCTCGAATTTTGTTAGAACTACGGGATAAAGAAGGATTATATTGTATGCGGATAGGGACGCAATTTTGGTTGGTGAATATCCACAGAAGGATGTGTCCCGAAGATCCATAAATTATACGGGAGGGGGAATCCGACTTCTAACGACCATGGGCTTTCATCAGAAAACTCATCAATTTGGGACTTGAGAAAAATACGAATCGCTATGAAATCATGAATCTGTGATGTTCTTTATTGGAAAAGGATAATTAACTCGTTAGCGTAAACTAGTAGTCAAGGTAAAAATAAATCGATAAACTCTATATGCATTACTATAGATTCGGTGGAGTTTAAAGATAAAATTGACATCTGGGTTAGGTGCACTAAGAAAGTTTAAAAACTAAATGGAAAATCTAGTCTACTTTTTTACTAAAATTAGATTCGGAACCCTTGTCGCAGTTCATTTAAACAGGGTTGAATTTTTGCCACGCGGGTTATTAATCATATTTATCATACGGTTTCATACTTTATATTTTTTGTATAGACTTTGAAAGTAAACAATTTCCCAACAAGAATGCCTTTTTACTAGTTTATTCAGATTTATCCAATATTTTTTTTTCAAAGTCAGTCAAGTTCATTTTCTGAAAATTACCTAGTTCCGCTATAGTGATTATTTCTTTTTATTTTCCATCATCAATGGAGATATATCGTTCGAATTTATAGTTTTTACTTAAATGGGATGACCATAAATTCCGATGAGAAGGTATAAGATTAAGTTATAAATTAACCGTATTCATTTCAAGGTGTGTCTTCCTAAGATTTCATTGTACAAGTGACAGCTGTGATGGAAGACATTTTCTTCCGATATAAACATAAATTACATTTGTTTTTTTATAGGTTTAATCTTTGGTAATTGATTTTATTCAACTTTCAAAGAAGGTAGATATGGCATAAGTCAAACCCAATTTTGTATTTTGTTTTCCACCACAGAATCGTTGTGGATGCTTTCTCAGAGACTTCCGGTGTTTTCTTCTCTCTTAGAGCTTTCTGTTTATCATATTTTTAATGCACACGAAAAATGTATCTCTTCAATATATTTACGGCTGATATTCTGCCCATAGTTTACAAACAAAGTATCCCTCGAAAGCTGTCAAACACGAATTCTTCTGCTCTTCTCTTTGATAGCCGTCTTGCCTAACAACAGTTAAGAAACAAGAAGATGTTTATAATCCTTCCACCTAAAATATACATGAATCTAAACATATATCTTATAAACCTGGAAAAAATGAGCCAGTGCATTCAAATATGGAATCAAAGGTAATTAATGGAATCATTGTTTTAGGAGTACGGGCAAAATTTAAATTTCCTCTACCAATATATTTGGCCAGTTTTTGTCATTTTATTTTTCGAAACATCTATTAAAATATTCAACGCGTGGCGTCTTGTATCAATTATTTTTTTACTCACAGGAAGATTAGAGTAACCCACATTTGATTAAGTTGTTGGTTTGAATTTGAATTTTACTATTGAAAATTATCTCTAATTGATATCCGATTCTAATGGAATATCATGTATAATACGTTTAATATATCCTTTTACAAATTTTGGTAAGTTGGCTTATACTAAAGGACATAGAAAAGAATGTCCCTGCTGATAAGTGCACTACTAACATATTTTCCGCGCTGTGTCAGAAAAATTTCGCTATTCAGCAACATATATAGGAGCAAAATATAAAAATTTCCTTAGATATTTAGATATTAGGGCAGGCGAAATTCACCACTTGAATTTGTATTTGTAAAGTCAAATCGATTACGAAGGTGGAAGATTAATATTTCCTAAAATTGCTTTTGAATTCTTTTTCAAAATTACTTTTCTCCTCCTTCCATATTATTCTTTCATCATATGAGGTCTTCGTAAACATCAGCAATGGAATACATCGTATTAGGTGTCCCCTTCCACTCTTTCCCATTCAATCTTTTTCCCTCTCTCATCTTTTCTATTCCCCATTCTACCTCTCTCTCTCTCCGCCAATTTCATTCTCCCAGCCCAACGCATCCCATTGGGGCATATATATTTCTTTGTGCTTCTCATCCAATCCATTGATCTCTCACTGGGAATCCCCTTAAAATTTGACGCCTTTCATTCCTTTTTTTGCTTTTCATTTCTTTATCCTTTATTATTTTCTGCCTGATCCTGTACTCTTTTAGCATTCGTAGTCAGAGATTATTATCGAATCAATGATTGGATTGCAATGAACGTTAATTTAATTTACTGCAATTGATGCGATATTCTTCCGCTGAACGTCTACTGAACACAGTCGTTAAGAGGGTGTTAATTCATGAATGAAAAACGTTCGCAGTGTCCATAGAAAAATGTATTAATCCTTTTGCTGCCTACCTTTAATTCTCTGGAAAATAATGCAGATGTGAACGATAGTCAACGCCTTGACTGGACGAATTAAATTAATATGGTTATCGCTACGGTAGAAGCTAGTAATTTAATTATGTTGATAATGTATATCTGCATTGTATAGGGATGCTCACGAGCAAAATTTCAGTTACTTATGTGACTTAAGTAAAAGTTTGTAGGTTATAGTTATTTTGGTTAACCTTCTTAATTGAAATGATTTTTAAATTTAATTTTTAATTAAATCGGCTCCAGTGGCAGAGTGGTTAGCGTGAGTATCAACGCTAACGCTCCAAACCTAACGGCCCGGGTTCGAATTCCGGCTAGTCGGATTTTTCCGGTAAGGGAATGGTCATGTGTGTTCGTCCATTATTATTGTTTGAAGTCCACCACTGTTAATGATCCAATAAATGGATGTTTTGGGGGAATTTATAAATAATAATTAATAAATTATGAGTTCGCAGTCTGTTGTAAATTGATGTGAGGATTGGAGGAAACCTCGTAGAATGTATTTGACATCTTTACCTAATTAAACAGAATACAAGACCTGTTGTGAACCATATAGTGGCTTTTAAGTATTAATTTGGGAGAATTGAAATGAAATTGTTGTTCTCTAGCGTTAGCATTACCACTCAAAAGTTTTCCCTTGAAAATACTTGATGATTTTCGTTGGCCTGATATGGGAAAGTTCGTCAACCTTGGGGTCACCTCTTTTTCTCGGTCACCTCATTTTCTTGAATCGCCTCCATCCGAGCAACTTGAGAAGCTTATATCCACCAAGTTCTTCCGAATGGGTAAACTAAAAGCAGCGCGTGCTTTTGGCAAATTCTGCTGGCGTTATTGTTCAAAGGAGTGTATACAAAAAGGCGCTTTAGTGAAATTCAATGCTTTTAACTTGACATATCTGTTAGTGTGAACAAAACTAGTTGCTGTAGAGTGTGTTACTAGTTGACTCTTTCATTGGGGTTCTATCTTTAATTTACTGGTAAATCGCAAATTTATCGGAAGCTGCTTGGCTCCACCCGCAGGATTCATTTTCCTCGTTCTAACTTAAGAATCCAAATGTTTTTCGGGCAGATGTTTGATTCAAAGTATTTGGAGATTTTTCATTATATTCTGTTATTCTTATATATGTTTGTGTAGTTTATTTGTTTATTAAATCAGTTTTATTTCTTGAAAGTCGAATAAAAAGTTAAATCTTCGATAAAAATTTGAACGGAAAAATCTAATCTGCCTTGAGGCGACATTTCTTTTACCCGATCGTGGCCATGTCTGTCGGTAAAAATTCTATTATTGTTATTTATACAAGATATTTATCTAAGATGAGTGATATTAAATACATTTATTAAAAACATTTCCTCATTTCATAATACTTACGAAAAATTAAAAGTCGTTTAATTTTTAAAGAGTCCTATAAACTATATATAAAATAATATACATCTGAAATAGAATGGAGACCATGATAAAACGTTGACAGACGGATCGTATTTTGTGCAGATTAAATGTAATATTCCATCAATTTAGTCAATAGGAGTAAAAAAAAATTGTTTGATGAAAATAAAGGCGGAAAGTAGGGCTTTGAATCGTTATATTACTTCTCTACTCCGTAACTTAAGAACACTAATTTCGCTATCACTATTATGCCCTTAGCATTTGCTGATGGAACTGATATAGGTCATAGTGCTAATAAATCGCAATTAGCAATCCAGATAAAGAGTTACAGTTGGGATCGAGCTGTTTATCGCACGGTATGCCGACGAAAGCCATTGTGATAAATCAAATTTGCGTGGGAAGATTCAAAATGTTCGTATTAAAAACATCATCGAAGGAGAGGAAAATAAAAACAAAATTTTGTAGGAATGTGCCACTTTACCGCTTAATTTAGATGAATATCGAGTGGAGCACCCAGTTTGGCGTATGAATACTCCATCAGTTTTCCATGACGAAGGAATTCCCAATGAAACTATCGATCACACATAATTATCGAAGATTCAGTCACTAATGCTGACATTCTGCCATAACGTACTGCAAAAATTGATTAAATTGTCCTGTTAATTTTTCTCGAAGAAGCATTGATACTTCCCATTCCTCGATTTTATATCACCGAAAGTTGTCAATTTATTGATGAGTTTATCGATTTATTTAGTGTTTTTTTATGAATGTATGAGAAAATTTGTTATTAATTTTGGATGGTATTTATATCGATTTTGAAGATTTTTCTAACCACATATTGTCTTCTCTACACTATCTAATCAAAAGTATATATTTAACGCAAAGTACTATGTGGTAATC
>KZ308301.1:435638-542633 GCA_000376725.2 Ladona fulva | reverse complement strand
GCTAAATATTAAAGGGCAATATTTTCTAGAACACTGAAGGAATATTCTAACAAAAGAACTAAATAAACGAATAATGGTTTGGGAAAAATTACTCACCAGAAGACAATGAACGTTGAAAATATTAAATATTATTGTATGTGAATGAGAGCATTGAATCATTTAATCCATTTCTTTCAAGTGAAAAGGATCGGTCGAAACTTAAAGTGAAAAATATATATCTTTACATTGCATACCAAATGACTTCATCTCATAAAAAATTGAATTCATTTAGCATTTTTGCAGATTATAGTGTAAATTGTTTATCATATTATATGGATTATTTATTCACTAAAATTACTTTTCCGAGTGACAAAGACTTTTCTCCTATTCGACTCGTTAAAACATTTTAACTAACAAGGAAAGGATTTTAGGTACTTGGCACGATAAGGCGTGCACCTAGGAAAATTCCCAAGGAGAAACGGACATGAAAAAAGTCTGACGGAACCGGGACACGAACCCTGGTATCCCAATTGCCGGTCGGTTGCTCTATCCATTGAGCTATTCCACCAGAACATTTCTCCATGCCGTTCGTTCCGTCAGACTTTTTTCATGTCCGTTTCTCCTTGGGAACATTTTAACTATTAATCCTCCGGCTTAGGTATATGTAAGGTGTTTGGTAAAGGCGAACATAGAAGGTACTAAGTGCAGACCGCGCTTGCCTTGCTAACAAAGAATCCCGAAAACGAATTTTACTGAGTTGGCAATATAACTGTGTGGTTATAGGATCTACCAGGAAATTCGCTTGGGTTTGAGTCCCAGTTACCTTAAAAATATTTACTTTTATTTACCATTGCGTTAGGTTTTATTTGAAATTTATATCTTATCGCTTTCAGTCAATTGTTTTCTGTTTATCTCATCGTTTGTTAAAATTCTATTAAAAAATCTCTTGAGCTTCTTAAACTTTCTCCATTATTTATAGTTCTTCTGACACAGCAGAAACACCTCGTTTTTGTTCTTGTTTCCCTTCCTTCATTCTTTCCACCTTTCATTACTGACCTTTTTTTAAGGCACTACACCGTTTTCTTCAGCTCTTGCTGTAGGCGTTGTTGTGTCTTTGATTGTCGTTTTCTGGCAAGCTTGGTGCAATGCATGTTGGCCTTCCGGAGAAACTGCGCTTTGACTTTACGAGGTTATTCACAGATTCCTTCCATAAAACCAAGTACATCAAGCAAGTTCAAGATTTTACACGTCTCTCCATAACCACGACAGTTAAAGCTTACATAGGTTACTGAGAAGTGATGAAACGAAGTATATTTAGAAAGGTTGCGAGGAGTTTTATGGGATCAGGGAAGAGTGATTAAGGCATGACAGCTCGGCAAGGAATGGGGAGGGGGAGTGAACTCCCGTTCTTGATATTTAATGGCTCAAGGGTACTGTTCACCTTCTTAGACAGACTCTTAACATGGGCCACACCTCTTCTTAAGGGATAAGTAATCTTTCAAAGTAAACAATGAAGTACAGTAGGTAAGATAAAAATCTTTTAAAAAATCACTTCTCTTTTGGGTTCTACAGAGAAGTCGTAGCTGAAGTTGCGTGGTAGAAATATGTACCATAAACACGGTTCTGATCTCCATTTTAGTTTTTTTATGAATAATATTAATGGAATTCTTTTATCTTATAGATGGTACATTTACTTATTACATATTGCTGCTAATTAAAGTTACATTAGACCTCACCTTTCCAAACCACACGAAGAATCCAAAACGCTAAGATTAACAGTGAACTTCAAACGAGAAAGGGAAGTCTTCCCTCTCTTTCTATCGTTTCCCTTTATTCCTCTTTACCCCTCAAAAAAGTTTTCATGCCTAAAAGATCGATCAGTCGAACGTTTACTGATGCATAAGGAATAGTCCAGTCATTCCCGGAAGAAAATATCCTCTACAGCTAAATTGGTTCATTTTATGACGGAAATTTGCGACCACAGCGGAATTTTGTTTGTTAATAGTTTGAGAGTTTGCGTTGAACCGCGCGGCGGCTTCATATTTTTCATCGGTTGTTGACTCGTCATTCTGTCTAGGTAAGCGGAAACTCGTGCTATTTCGCCAAGCAATTCATTTTCGTGCTGTTATCGGTTATCCTTCGGGCAGATTACGATTTTAATTAAATATGTCTGTCATTGTTAGTGTGCAAACTTATATACAAGTTTATTTAATGATATTTCATGATTGAGCGTAGTATATCTTTATCAAATTCGTGCAAATTTATGAAGCTCATGAAAGGCTCATAGATTTAACTTTATTTTTGTTCATAAAAAAAATTTAAAGAGGATTTTAACATCATTCTGCTCTTTCAAATTTTATTAAAGTACTGAGTGATTAGATCTGCTGAAAATACTTCATGAGCTTGACAGAAGGATTTTATATGAATGTATTTTTATAATATAATTGAACAGACCACAAAAGTTGGATTTCATTACCGGTTAGCTCTGCCAAAATTGATTTGAAATGACATTGTTTGGATGACTTTATTTGACTTTCTATATGAAATTGTAGAACGTAAAGTAATGGTTGTCAGTTAATGTAGCTTAGCTACAAAAGGGTAGACCATGCCGAGGCTCTTGAAAAATATTTTTGTGTTTGAAAATTTGCTTTAAATTTTATTCTCCAACATGTGTTTGGATAAAACATCATTAGGGTGCTAACTTGGAGAGCACTGTTATTAGATGAATACATTAAACATAAAAGAATGATTTTCATACTCTTTCCGAAAAAGCTCTCTACGAAATACCAAGTGGGAATTGTAAAAGGAATAGTTACAGTTATTGGAAATAGAAAGATACAGACAGTACGCGGACGAAATGCTAAATGGGGAGAGATGTGTAAGTATTATCGATAAAAGACAGAAAAATGAAAGAAAATGAAAAGGAGGAAAGCGAATTCAGATTACATTGCAGCAAAATCCTTCGAGCAGAAAAACAATATAAACAGAATTGCCGGAAAAAGTCATAATAATTTCGTAGTAATTAGCGTACCAATCAACGTCATGGGTGGAAAAAATACCGAGCGATTGCAACTTCTGAGCCTAAAGAAATCCCCAGTCGTGGAAAATGAAAGACATCCCTCTCTTTATTCCCTTCCTCATTGTGAGATTTCCTTGCTCAGTGATGGAATAAGAAAAATGGCATTATTTGATGGAAGAAAAAATGGCATTACTTGATGGAAGCAGAAAAAATACGTCCAGTTCACACGCAGAATAAGAGGTTTCCAGAGAGGTCTAGGAAGGGATAGGAGCATATCAGCAAGAAAAATCAAGGCGAACGCACAAGTAAACAGGAATTTGGCTGATTTGGCGGGAACTAGTCGTAACGAACGTGGAGTAAATATCGTAAGGTGTACAAGTTACGGTGGAATTCCTGAACATTAAGGACCCATATACCTCTTCTGTTTCTCATTCAGTTTTCATTAACTTTAGAATGATTGGAAATTAGGATCTACGTTTACTTCATATGAAATATAAAATTCTTATTAGAGACAAAGAAAAGTCGAATTTGTCCAAACCACCGTAAGGTTCCGTAAGATATCTTCCTCAATTTTAGTTTTGTGAATGTCGCATGGTGTCTTGCGAAAATTAAACTTTAGTTTCTTATAATCAATTCACCGTTTCAGATGTTTTAAGGAATATAGTTGAGATTTATTTTCATATTGTGATAATAATGGCTTACTCATGTTCGGGAAAGTTGGATTCCCTTCTAGCTTTTAGGCTTACGCTTCGTCAATATGCATCTGTCGATTGGATGTTGATGGACGATAGTAGTCGTAGTAATGTTTTTAGAAGTGCTCCGCCTGCTTAGGTCATTTCGCACGTATTCCCCCTCCGGGAATCGAACCCGGAACCGCTTTCACCGAAGTCGAACGCATTGCTCACTTGGGTCTTCGGGAGTCCCTGATGGTCATTATTTCTGAATCGAAGAGCGCTTCTATTTCAGCCCAAAGAATTTATTTTAAAACAGCTTAAGGAAAATAATCAGGAAACCACTGGGCAAGAAGTGAACCCCTAAAGTTGATCATAAGAAAACCTGTGGCCATCTTCAAACAATTATAATTTTGTAATACCGTTTCCTCCTTTATTGCTTGCTTCAATGAACTTTATATTTACCTATGCCCCACGCCAAATGAGTTTATTCCATTTTATTCATTGCTTTAGAAAATTTTAAGAATTATAAATAAATACAAATGACTTCAGATTTGTTTATTTGGTAGAAGTTAAAATATTTGTTTTTAGTAAAATAATCGTTTTATAATCGATCTCCACAATAAATAATGCTGTATCAGAAATTTTTCTTGTGGTTTTGTAAATTAGTGAAACATAAAGAAGTTTTTTTTCCTGCAATTTTCCGTCTCATTTTCGCAAAATTGCTTAATCGTCAAAATGATGAATTTTCATTATTTCGCTATAAGGGTACACCAGTTTCAAGAATGACATTATTTCAATTCGAATCAATGATCTAAAAAGAAACCTATCCCTTATTATTAAGAATTACTGTTGCATCTTTTAGACCATTAAATGAAACATATATATGTTTAAACCTCAATGGAGATATCTGAGATGTAAATTTTCTGGGTTCTCTGCGGGTAGACATCTTTATGCTTCTTTTTAGAGTTTTAGTGGTGTTCCCATTTCTTCGGTGATAACTATTCGAAAATGGTCGCGGCGACGACGTTACTGGCTCTCAACGACTACTAGAATGAGTGGAACGTGCGATCACGTTAGGAGTCGTGCTTCCCTTAAATAAGAAGACCACAGGAGGTAGGCTGAAGACCCTTTGGAAAACTGAAGGAGTGTTTCTTAAGAGCATACGTCGTTTACCTTGTGATATAGCGTACTACTTCAGCTTGCCATAAGTTACGGATCGAAGGTTTACAGTTTCTCTAAATTTCACTTAATAACCAGTACATGTACATGGTCGGGTAGTTTTGAAAAATGTAAATTTTTGTTATATTTTGAATAAAATGTTAGTATATGATTTAGATTCTACTAAAATTTAATATCTTTATACTTATATTTATATATACTTTATAATACTCATTGAGTATACGATCTGAGTTTAGACCGATTATCAGTTTAGGGTAGGAAGAGATTAAATTAAATGGGCTTGGAAGGAGTGAAGAGAGTTTCAGGATCCCTACAGAAAAATAGAAAATGATTAACAACTAAGAACTCAATGATTCATGCCGTTGTGAACTTAGGGAACTACGATAAGGGAAGTAAAATGAATTACGATAAGGGAAGTAGAATGAGGGAGTACAAGCATTCCCTACGCGAAAAAGCGACTTTCGAGATACATTTACAGATGTAGATGTAGATTTACATGTGATGAAACGAATGCTAAAAATGTTAAAATGTGATAAATGTTACCATTTACCATCTTTCATTGCACGTTCGTCTTGGAGTTATATATTTCTCAATTCCTAAATATACCCTGAATTGTTCTTTCAAATTTTATTAAAGTACTGAGTGATTAGATCTGCTGAAAATGCTTCATGAGCTTGACTGAAGGATTTTATATGAATGTATTTTTATAATATAATTGAACAGACCACAAAAGTTGGATTTCATTACCGGTTAGCTCTGCCAAAATTGATTTGAAATGACATTGTTTGGATGACTTTATTTGACTTTCTATATGAAATTGTAGAACGTAAAGTAATGGTTGTCAGTTAATGTAGCTTAGCTACAAAAGGGTAGACCATGCCGAGGCTCTTGAAAAATATTTTTGTGTTTGAAAATTTGCTTTANATTTATTATTTGCAAGATAATGAAAATTACAGCAATGTAGTACAAGTAATTGAGATTTCAAATTATGATTCATAGGATATATTCCGTAGTTTTAACCTGATTATTTAAATCAACTAAGGCTTAGAAAGTAAATGAGCACGACAAATGCTTAAACTCTTGATTTATCTTGATAATGTCTATAATTAATGAGGATGGATCATGAAAGCGAAGTTTGATACTACTAGTTTTCCTGAACTTAGTGCTTTACCTCTTCGGCTATTCCTGGTGTAATTGATTCCAATGACAACCTATTCATTTATTTCTACGTAGAACTCACGCGTGTACGAAGCAGTGCATGTGTATTTGTAGGTATTCACAAATAAGTAATCGAGAAATATGAGAACTCACCGGTGAATTTGAGATTAAAAAAAGGTTTTCTTTATGTGAATCAATACGGATTCCATCGGGAATTATATTAATAAATTCGAGCTGTTAGAGGGTTTTATTGAGGATCTGCTTATCAAAAGTATAGACAAGTATAATAAAATTCACCTATAATAAAAACTTTTCACCGTCAACTCAGCAGCAATTTAATCCGTACCTGAAAAGCTGGCGAAGTGGGATATAATTTGAAAATATCGAGTATTTTATGGCGTGATATTCAACCTATATTTTTCTATCTCAAAAGAGGATATGCCTTCATGTAACTCGCTTTATGGGGTTGAAAACTTAGAGGTATAATTCCGATTTCATTCGATTGCCATTTTCTGTCATCTACTGTAAAATAATTTAATCATGTAGAAAATAAGTAACTGCATAGATGAATATGCAGCAATTGAATGTATTTCTACTCAAGACCTGTTTATTTGAAGAAAAATATTTTTCAAAACGTTGTGCTCTAGGAAGAGTTGAAGTCTAATTTTTAAAAAGATAATACAGATAATGATCACAACAATCATTTTAAGGCCACTTTAAAATTATATGTAATTTGACGGTGATCTGTTTTCATGTTTCGTTAAACGTGAGATTATACTCCAACAGTGCAAATTTTTGAAACTCCTCTCTCATTGCGAAGTAATAGATACCCCATAGTATAACACAATCAACGTTTTACTTTAAAACCGCAGCAGAAAAATTAACTCCAGATTCTCTTATAATGCAGTTACGTAGCAGATGAATTTTACATCTTATTTTCGTTAGAAAAAGACCGTATTGCATTATACCATTAGCTTTCGTGCAGCAACACAGCTGGATCTATCCGTGTTCTAGTGCTTCTCGTTTTTAGTGAGTTTGTTCTTTTTAGACCGCTCATCGTGTACTGCGTTCCTCTTCATATCCAACGAAGTTCGTAAAGAGCACTGTTCTATGACCTTTTATTGCCTTCTTTGTAACTTTATCGATCTGCATAGCCAATCTCTTTCCTGCGTTTATTTAGTATGACCTTCCGAAGGTCAAATGCCAGTGAAAGGTTGCTGTGGGGTTATATCACTTTAAGAAAAACTCTCGCTCAAAGAATAAAAAAGTGGATTCGCCCTTACGGTTGTTAATAGAACTCAGGACCAACTGAGATTGATAAACGCAACATGGTACGTAAATTTCGGCCCACAAGATTTTTACGGAAAATACTGTAACTGATATGAATGAGTATTATTTCCTAAAGGAGATCTAAATTACACTAAGTAGTTATCCTTTAAAATGAGGAAAAGCTTCATTATTTAAGTGCCATAATTTTCAATTCGTGGTATATCACAAATAGCAGAAACTTTCGATTCCCTTGACGATTTGGAATCACTTGAAGATTCTCTATTTCCAAGGATAAGTATCTTAATGTCCAGATATTGAGAATTTAAAAAATGACTACATTAAATTATTTGAAAACGAAATGGGTGGAATGTTTATGAATTAATCTCTCATACCAGAATTTATTTAAGAAAGATTGCGCACGAAATATTCGATGGTTTCTGAAGTAGCTGAGGCTCGTCATTAAACGAAAACATTTGCTGGAACAATTTTGTTTAGACGTATAAATCCCGATGATATATTTGCCGTGGAAGTAGATTGCATTGCATTCGACGTCAAACTTTCCACTCTCTGAACTCTACAGAAACGATTAAAGTCAATGGAGGCTTGTTTAATTAAATTTTTTGTATAATCGTTGCGAAGTATTACTTCACCTTTATTGGAGACTTTGGAAAGATATTTCTTCTTTGGTGATTGAAATGAAACGCTGCTGAATTCTTAGTTTCCAACTAGTCTATATCGTTAGACAATTTTTTAAGGCCTCTAAATTCACGAATTTAGTAGATTAACTCTAGTAGGCCATCTAAAATTACTTTCTCATCTCTTCAACAGAAAGAACTTATTTAGTCTCGTAATGTTTTCTGCGTTCTCTCAACTTATTTTCATAAGCCCCTCGGCGATTTAAATTTCCAAATTAAGCTCCGAATGATACTCGTTTTCCAAGACGGTATGTTTACGGTTGATTTCGGTAATCAATTCATATTTTGGTTTTATTGATGTTAGGACGAAAATAAAGACACGAGTTGTAACTTTTATCAAATAAAGGTGCTTCAGTATTTGTATTCACAAAAATCTCGAAATAACCGAGTTTTCTATAATATTTCCAAACAATATCCTCCTCTATCATCGCCATGATAAAGAATTTCTTGTTTATTCAAAACAAAGTGGATAACGACGAGCAGATGTCTCGTATCGCTCCATAAAATCCATCGTTCTTGGAGTGGCACCTTTTATGGCCCTAGTTATATCTTTTTCGCTTCACACAATTTGTTTCGCCAAAAAGCGTGACTTCAAACCCGAGTCACAGCTGTTACTCATCCAAGATAGCAACGGGTGGTTATTCGGGGACAAACCTGTCATAAAGTTTCGTACACAGTAACCAGGAGGGGAGAAGTGAAGTGTAGTGCCCATTTCTTAATTTAACGTGGAATATTTATCTGTTTAAGTGCATTGACGTGGTAAATTACGATTTGAGAAAGGGGCCTGATGGGATACTGTCTAGCAATGATCAGAATGATTAGCAAAGTCACATAAGAAACGAAGGAACTCTATATGGTTGTTGTTTTGGGAACCTTTCAGAGCTTTTTGTAGTTTAGCTGTCATTATATCAAATAATCTGTATATTATAGCACTGTGATAAATATTATCATTTTACGAAATTAGGTTAGAACTTCGTGAAATATTAACAATTGTTTCTGGGTAACGGAATAATTTTCACATCGTGATCTTAGTAATTATCATATCTTTATACGTAGTGTTGGAATAGTCTTACGTGATTAATCTGATTCAGAAAGATTTTTATAAAATCATCAACTGAAATGCATTTATAAGGAAATGTTTGTTATTCTTCCATCGGGTTCGTTAACTTTATACAATACCCATAAGACAGCATATAATAATTTATCGTTATACTCGTAAATGATATTGAAATAAGGTCAGAGAAAGAAATGGTAAATAATGGTATTAAATGATAATAATACTCCCAAGCAACACTTGGGGGAGTAAAATAGAACTCAGAGCGTAGTTGCTGATCTTTGTCTGCCAAACATGGTTCTCCGTATTGAGTTAGCTGGAAACGCTTTGGACAGAATTTTTGGTCTTTGTAAGCTATTTTGAACAGGATATATGCATGCTTTGCAAGGATATTTACATCGGTGTACATGCATATCGGCTTTCCAACCAGTTGTTCGCTAACCTCGATGGACTATTCCGGAAACGTTGGCCTGCATTTATTAATCGGAACAAAAGAGTATTGTCTTTTATGTAAGATCTCTTATCGAGCAAACTTTATTTCTTTTCTGCTCTGCGTGGGAATAAGTATTTAGAAATGTTCTTCTTCAGTAATATTTGTTAATTTTCCCACCTATTAAAGGCATTTAAAAAATCCCCATCTGCAAACTACGGTAAAATTTCATTCAGTTTGCTTTTGGCTCTTGTACCTGCAACGATGAGTTTGGTAATAAGATGGAATTTATTTATATAAGATAGAATTTTTAGAAGAAAGACTTTGTAAGCATGTAAAAATTCAAGATTTAGTTAAGTTTTGAGGAAAATGTTATGCTTCCATACTAGTAAGTATAATTTTTCATAAACGAAGAATATATCAACAATATATTTTACCGTTTGTTTAGTTTAGCTGAATTACTATCCTAAGTTAGTTTTTAGCGGTGAATTCATGTTGAGGGATCGACTCAATTGTATATTTGAGAGTTTGGCGTTACAAGCGAGAAAGAAATACGTAGTTGCCGTGGGAAGTCATAACCAATGATCTTTTGCAGTGATGAATTCCTCCTTAAATGTTTGTTCTTCAAAAAATCTTCAGTGTACGGATTTCAGTGTAACTAAAACTATTTCTCAGCTTCCTTTCATGTAATTAACTGATTATTGTAATAGAGATCTTTTACCGTTTTGACCAGACAGCAAAATCGATCTGGCTAATAGATGCAGAAGATACGAAAGGAAAAATTTGCTACTGCCGCGGATTTGAGCAGAAGCGATGATAATCGAGAGATACATTGATAGGAAGGAAGGAAGGGGACTATGGGAAGGATTTAGGGAGTGTGGGAGCGGAAAAAAGGAAGGGGTTTTCATTACAGCTGCTCTCCTTTCTAATTCCGAATTACCCTTTGAATACCACGAATGTATTTGGTCCTCTAGTGCAAAGATGGTGCTTTTTCTATTTTCATCTCATAATGTGGAACATAGGAACTATATGGGAAGGACATGAAACCAACAAACATAATGTTAGAAAGTGAACAAGAAGTGGAGGATGATGATGTTGGACCTGGGATATTAGATAGTGAAATTGATAGGGCCTTGCGTGATATGAAAGGAAACAAAGCAACGGGCATTGACGAGATACCAGTTGAGCTACTTAAAAACCTGAGGGGAAAGGGTAAGAGAAAATTCTATAATTTATGTAGAAAAATTTATGATGATGGGGAGTGGCCAGAGGATTTTACTAAGACAATCCTGATTACTTTGCAGAAAAAGAATAATGCTTCTGAGTGTCGGGATTATCGTACAATCAGTTTAATATCTCACGCGGCAAAGGTTATCCTAAGAGTATTGAGTAGAAGAATTGAAGGAAAAATTAAGGAGCAAATAGGAGAAGACCAGTTCGGATTTCCGAAAGGGAAAGGAACGAGGGATNTAAATCTTTCTTTTCTGATTTGCTGTTTAAAAAGTAAATAAAAAAATCACTCCTTTTAATCTGAACTACTTTCAATTGTTATAGTTCGTTTTAATTTCCCTATAGACAAGATTATTTGGAAAAGATCATTAAAAAAAACAATGCTTACTTTTTCTGCTAGGTGATTTTAGCTGAGCAAATTCAGGTGAGGATTTTTTGTAATTCGAGCTAAAATCATAGTCATTGCTATTAGTTAATACATATAATTTTCAAATTCTATTGAAGTAGGATTTCGTCGGATGATGTCTTTCTTTATGTATACATTTTCCGCGCATTTTTTTGCTTTGCCTTTGAATTATGGTTTAATTAGAGTACAAATATTGTATTATTAATATATCTAGATTGAATAATGAATACAGTTATTTATTATTTGCAAGATAATGAAAATTACAGCAATGTAGTACAAGTAATTGAGATTTCAAATTATGATTCATAGGATATATTCTGTAGTTTTAACCTGATTATTTAAATCAACTAAGGCTTAGAAAGTAAATGAGCACGACAAATGCTTAAACTCTTGATTTATCTTGATAATGTCTATAATTAATGAGGATGGATCATGAAAGCGAAGTTTGATACTACTAGTTTTCCTGAACTTAGTGCTTTACCTCTTCGGCTATTCCTGGTGTAATTGATTCCAATGACAACCTATTCATTTATTTCTACGTAGAACTCACGCGTGTACGAAGCAGTGCATGTGTATTTGTAGGTATTCACAAATAAGTAATCGAGAAATATGAGAACTCACCGGTGAATTTGAGATTAAAAAAAGGTTTTCTTTATGTGAATCAATAGGGATTCCATCGGGAATTATATTAATAAATTCGAGCTGTTAGAGGGTTTTATTGAGGATCTGCTTATCAAAAGTATAGACAAGTATAATAAAATTCACCTATAATAAAAACTTTTCACCGTCAACTCAGCAGCAATTTAATCCGTACCTGAAAAGCTGGCGAAGTGGGATATAATTTGAAAATATCGAGTATTTTATGGCGTGATATTCAACCTATATTTTTCTATCTCAAAAGAGGATATGCCTTCATGTAACTCGCTTTATGGGGTTGAAAACTTAGAGGTATAATTCCGATTTCATTCGATTGCCATTTTCTGTCATCTACTGTAAAATAATTTAATCATGTAGAAAATAAGTAACTGCATAGATGAATATTCAGCAATTGAATGTATTTCTACTCATGACCTGTTTATCTGAAGAAAAATATTTTTCAAAACGGTGTGCTCTAGGAAGAGTTGAAGTCTAATTTTTAAAAAGATAATACAGATAATGATCACAACAATCATTTTAAGGCCACTTTAAAATTATATGTAATTTGACGGTGATCTGTTTTCATGTTTCGTTAAACGTGAGATTATACTCCAACAGTGCAAATTTTTGAAACTCCTCTCTCATTGCGAAGTAATAGATACCCCATAGTATAACACAATCAACGTTTTACTTTAAAACCGCAGCAGAAAAATTAACTCCAGATTCTCTTATAATGCAGTTACGTAGCAGATGAATTTTACATCTTATTTTCGTTAGAAAAAGACCGTATTGCATTATACCATTAGCTTTCGTGCAGCAACACAGCTGGATCTATCCGTGTTCTAGTGCTTCTCGTTTTTAGTGAGTTTGTTCTTTTTAGACCGCTCATCATGTACTGCGTTCCTCTTCATATCCAACGAAGTTCGTAAAGAGCACTGTTCTATGACCTTTTATTGCCTTCTTTGTAACTTTATCGATCTGCATAGCCAATCTCTTTCCTGCGTTTATTTAGTATGACCTTCCGAAGGTCAAATGCCAGTGAAAGGTTGCTGTGGGGTTATATCACTTTAAGAAAAACTCTCGCTCAAAGAATAAAAAAGTGGATTCGCCCTTACGGTTGTTAATAGAACTCAGGACCAACTGAGATTGATAAACGCAACATGGTACGTAAATTTCGGCCCACAAGATTTTTACGGAAAATACTGTAACTGATATGAATGAGTATTATTTCCTAAAGGAGATCTAAATTACACTAAGTAGTTATCCTTTAAAATGAGGAAAATCTTCATTATTTAAGTGCCATATCACAATGGTGGTATATCACAAATAGAAGAAACTTTCGATTCCCTTGAAGATTTGGAATCACTTGAAGATTCTCTATTTCCAAGGATAAGTATCTTAATGTCCAGATATTGAGAATTTAAAAAATGACTACATTAAATTATTTGAAAACGAAATGGGTGGAATGTTTATGAATTAATCTCTCATACCAGAATTTATTTAAGAAAGATTGCGCACGAAATATTCGATGGTTTCNATAAATAATGATATTATAATAGATAATAGGAGAGGTATGTACAACCAGCTTAAGTAATTTTAAGCTCATGCTACGCTGGCTGAATAATTTTACATCATTTTCTTGATTTGGCTCAAGCTAATAAAATCATTACCGATTTTCACAAACAAACCAAATGTAGTAATATCGTTAAACGTGCTTTGACAGCTTAGGATATTTCACACGATGGCCCTCACCGGGAATCGAACCTGTAACTGCTTTCACCTAAGTCTAACGCATTGCCCATTTGGTTATATGGGAATCTACTAACCAAATGATAAATGTTTACAGATTTAGAAATTTTTATCATAAAAACCCCAAAGAATTTTGCGGCGGTATAAACTTTCTATAGCTGACTAACTACTCTTGTATTTACCTCTTGGTAATTATTTTCAGTGATAATCGATGACATTGGAATTCATTTGAAAAATTGTTCAGATATCTCCAAGGATAAAAGTCTTACCTTTTGGCTTTATCAGGCATCATGTTGTTCATTAATCATTATGCTATTCGTTAGAACTACTGTTGAAGGGTCTAAAGTGTGTGCGTGATAATGATAATTTTTGGCAGATTAGTATTTTACTAGATTTAGTTAATCAATTCATATTTTGGTTTTATTGATGTTAGGACGAAAATAAAGACACGAGTTGTAACTTTTATCAAATAAAGGTGCTTCAGTATTTGTATTCACAAAAATCTCGAAATAACCGAGTTTTCTATAATATTTCCAAACAATATCCTCCTCTATCATCGCCATGATAAAGAATTTCTTGTTTATTCAAAACAAAGTGGATAACGACGAGCAGATGTCTCGTATCGCTCCATAAAATCCATCGTTCTTGGAGTGGCACCTTTTATGGCCCTAGTTATATCTTTTTCGCTTCACACAATTTGTTTCGCCAAAAAGCGTGACTTCAAACCCGAGTCACAGCTGTTACTCATCCAAGATAGCAACGGGTGGTTATTCGGTGACAAACCTGTCGTAAAGTTTCGTACACAGTAACCAGGAGGGGAGAAGTGAAGTGTAGTGCCCATTTCTTAATTTAACGTGGAATATTTATCTGTTTAAGTGCATTGACGTGGTAAATTACGATTTGAGAAAGGGGCCTGATGGGATACTGTCTAGCAATGATCAGAATGATTAGCAAAGTCACATAAGAAACGAAGGAACTCTATATGGTTGTTGTTTTGGGAACCTTTCAGAGCTTTTTGTAGTTTAGCTGTCATTATATCAAATAATCTGTATATTATAGCACTGTGATAAATATTATCATTTTACGAAATTAGGTTAGAACTTCGTGAAATATTAACAATTGTTTCTGGGTAACGGAATAATTTTCACATCGTGATCTTAGTAATTATCATATCTTTATACGTAGTGTTGGAATAGTCTTACGTGATTAACCTGATTCAGAAAGATTTTTATAAAGTCATCAACTGAAATGCATTTATAAGGAAATGTTTGTTATTCTTCCATCGGGTTCGTTAACTTTATACAATACCCATAAGACAGCATATAATAATTTATCGTTATACTCGTAAATGATATTGAAATAAGATCAGAGAAAGAAATGGTAAATAATGGTATTAAATGATAATAATACTCCAAAGAAACACTTGGGAGAGCAAAATAGAACTCAGAGTGTAGTTGCTGATCTTTGTCCGCCAAACATGGTTCTCCGTATTGAGTTAGCTGGAAACGCTTTGGACAGAATTTTTGGTCTTTGTAAGCTATTTTGAACAGGATATATGCATGCTTTGCAAGGATATTTACATCGGTGTACATGTATATCGGCTTTCCAACCAGTTGTTCGCTAACCTCGATGGACTATTCCGGAAACGTTGGCCTGCATTTATTAATCGGAACAAAAGAGTATTGTCTTTTATGTAAGATCTCTTATCGAGCAAACTTTATTTCTTTTCTGCTCTGCGTGGGAATAAGTATTTAGAAATGTTCTTCTTCAGTAATATTTGTTAATTTTCCCACCTATTAAAGGCATTTAAAAAATCCCCATCTGCAAACTACGGTAAAATTTCATTCAGTTTGCTTTTGGCTCTTGTACCTGCAACGATGAGTTTGGTAATAAGATGGAATTTATTTATATAAGATAGAATTTTTAGAAGAAAGACTTTGTAAGCATGTAAAAATTCAAGATTTAGTTAAGTTTTGAGGAAAATGTTATGCTTCCATACTAGTAAGTATAATTTTTCATAAACGAAGAATATATCAACAATATATTTTACCGTTTGTTTAGTTTAGCTGAATTACTATCCTAAGTTAGTTTTTAGCGGTGAATTCATGTTGAGGGATCGACTCAATTGTATATTTGAGAGTTTGGCGTTACAAGCGAGAAAGAAATACGTAGTTGCCGTGGGAAGTCATAACCAATGATCTTTTGCAGTGATGAATTCCTCCTTAAATGTTTGTTCTTCAAAAAATCTTCAGTGTACGGATTTCAGTGTAACTAAAACTATTTCTCAGCTTCCTTTCATGTAATTAACTGATTATTGTAATAGAGATCTTTTACCGTTTTGACCAGACAGCAAAATCGATCTGGCTAATAGATGCAGAAGATACGAAAGGAAAAATTTGCTACTGCCGCGGATTTGAGCAGAAGCGATGATAATCGAGAGATACATTGATAGGAAGGAAGGAAGGGGACTATGGGAAGGATTTAGGGAGTGTGGGAGCGGAAAAAAGGAAGGGGTTTTCATTACAGCTGCTCTCCTTTCTAATTCCGAATTACCCTTTGAATACCACGAATGTATTTGGTCCTCTAGTGCAAAGATGGTGCTTTTTCTATTTTCATCTCATAATGTGGAACATAGGAACTATATGGGAAGGACATGAAACCAACAAACATAATGTTAGAAAGTGAACAAGAAGTGGAGGATGATGATGTTGGACCTGGGATATTAGATAGTGAAATTGATAGGGCCTTGCGTGATATGAAAGGAAACAAAGCAACGGGCATTGACGAGATACCAGTTGAGCTACTTAAAAACCTGAGGGGAAAGGGTAAGAGGAAATTCTATAATTTATGTAGAAAAATTTATGATGAAGGGGAATGGCCAGAGGATTTTACTAAGACAATCCTGATTCCTTTGCAGAAAAAGAATAATGCTTCTGAGTGTAGGGATTATCGTACAATCAGTTTAATATCTCACGCGGCAAAGGTTATTCTAAGAGTATTGAATAGAAGAATTGAAGGAAAAATTAAGGAACAAATAGGAGAAGACCAGTTCGGATTTCAGAAAGGGAAAGGAACGAGGGATGCAATCGGGGTAATGAGGGTGCTAGTAGAACGAAGCCTGGAATTTAAAAAGGATATATGTGCATGTTTTGTCGATTTTGAAAAGGCTTTCGATAGAGTTCAATGGCCAAAATTAATGGGAATTTTAAAGAAAATTGGGTTGGACTGGAAAGATAGGCGTTTGGTGCAAAATTTGTACTTAAATCAAACAGCGCGAGTTAGAATAACTGAAGGAGAGTCGGAATGGGCAGAGTTAGGGAGAGGGGTAAGACAAGGATGCCCATTATCACCATCGCTTTTTAATATATATGCAGAGGAAATGGTGAATGAAGCTTGGGAAGAAATAAGCAAGGGAGTGATAGTTGGAGGGAAAGTAGTAAAGTCAGTAAGATATGCAGACGATAAAGCTATTGTGTGCGATTCCGAAAGGGGTTTACAAATACTAGTAAATGCACTAAACGATAAGGCAAGGGAATATGGAATGAAAATTAACGTAAGTAAAACTAAGGTAATGAGATTCACTAAGGGAAAGAAGGCTAAATTAACGATCAGGGTCGATGGGGAAAAACTAGAGCAGGTGGACAAATTCTCGTACTTGGGTAGTGTTCTATCTTGGGATGGGAGGTGTGGAGATGAGGTTCGAAAAAGAGTAGCATTGGCCAAGGAAGCTTTTATGAAGCGAAGGGAATTAATGACAAAGGGTCTCGATAAAGGAATCAGGAAAAGATTGGTAAAATCCTTGATATGGAGTGTTTTGCTATATGGGTGTGAAACGTGGACCTTACGAAAAGAGGACATCAAAAGATTGGAGGCATTTGAGATGTGGGTGTGGCGTAGAATGGAGAAGGTGAGCTGGGTGGATAGAAAAACAAACATAGAGGTGCTAGAAATGGTTGGGGAGGAAAGGGTTTTAATTGAAGTAATTAAGCGCCGACAAAAGAAATGGGTGGGTCAGATATTGAGAGGAGAGGGATTGCTGAAGAATGTAATAGAGGGTAGAATGCAAGGGAAAAGACAGAGGGGAAGGCAAAGGCAAAAAATGTTAGATGACATAAAGGGTGGGGTAAGTTACCAGGTAGCGAAGGAAAGGGCTATGAATATGGAATATTAGGGCACATGGACCTACCGAAAGGTAGAACACTTATGTATGTATGTAATGTGGAACGTAATCTATCTTCCTTTTTAGACGTACGTCTTCGTATACATATTATTATATAGCATCTTGATACTTTTTACTATTCCTAATAGTTTCCACTCAAGCATTGCATCCCTTGGTCGTAGGTCTAGCAATATTTATTTGGGAACATTCACGATGCGAATAGACCTTCCCTTCTTTTAAAGTGCGGTCTGGGATGTAATTTTTTGTTTAAACTTTTTTCTTCGAAAAATGTCACACATCCCGCATATATCTTTTCTTTATTTTGGCCACCGTCTTATATATTTTTATGTCAGGCCGATGGTCACATTCAAAAGTTAATATTTCTCTACAGTCCTGTTTTACAGAATACTTTCTATCTAGAACAAAAATAGATTGAAAGATAAAATACCAAAATCCCTCTCAAATAAATCAATTAAGCTTAAACGTTATCATTGCGGTTGGGCCAATCCACAGGCTTATCTTTGCGTCCTAAAAAGGATTTATACCGGACCTTTGCCGTAAATCAGTCAGATTTTCTTTTTGGATAGAGCGCAAATGCGTAGGATTGGAGTATCTGACTCAGGCAGTCTTTAAAAACCACTCCTTTTCGATTTTACCGTTTAATAAATAGTAAAAACGCGCTGGAAAGTGCGACGCGTCACCATAAAATGTGATTTCCCAGCGCTTTCTTCATAAGTGGAATGAAGCTTTTAATATGAACCTTATATTACTCAAGAAGTTTTCATTACTTTTGGTGGAAAACGTCTCCTCAACACTCGGAATCCAATATTGAAATAACAGGCGTTGAACTCTCATCGTGAGTCTTCCTCGAAATGCACAGGGACATAAAAAGTTAACACATCGCGTGGAATTATCTTCCTTACGAAATTTCATTTAGAGAAAGTTACCTTCCACATTATCTCAAACTCGATATTTCAAGGAAACTTTTCCGATGTTTTTTTTTTTTCAGAAGTGAAACTGATTACTAGGATCATATTTTCGAACGGTACTTCAAATTTTTTGAATGCATCACGGTCTTTGGAGTCTTTTCAACAAAGTAAAATTTAAAGAACCGCAGCACAGTAAAGGACCCGCATAAGACTTTCATGCATAACTGGAAGTTTCCGGTGTTTAAATTTTAAAATTTTCACTAAATATAGCAGTGTTTGTAAAAAAGGTCACGGTGTACCCAGGGGTTCTAATCTATTGAAAGTAATTTTTTTGAATTTTAATATCACATATAAGTAATTTTTCTTTCCGTACAAGACACAAAATTATCTTTCATTTTGGCTGAGTCTTGCTAATACGTAATGTGATTTTATGAAAGCCACTAAGTGATGCTAATAAATGACTTACATTTAATCCCTCCTGAACGAATACTATTAAAAGTGTTATTTGTACAGTTATTACATTTCGCGTATGTGGCCTTGCTCTAGTCATTTCATTCTGGTCAAATGAGAAATGCAATGGAATCCACCCCACTCCTCATCGTGCCTACTATCGGATTTTTAGGCTAGGTACTCGAGTTTGGTGTTGAATAAAAAAAACTAGTGATCCTAAAGAAGAATTGCCCCAGATTTAAGCATGTTTCATACTGAGTTCAACAATATTATGGAGAATTTTTTGCTCAAATTTGGTTTGTATTTATCACGAGTAAAACGAAAAACTTTGGTCGGATTTTCACGCTTCTTGACAAGGCGCTCACTTTAAAATTCTACTTCTCAAAATTTATTAAATTGAAACAATTTTGATGTAATATTAGGGTACTTATTTTTAACCGAATTACAAAGTATCGAATTACTTCCGTTTTACGATAGAGCCTTGATATTGATTTTGTAAAAAAAAAACTTTTTCTACGTAATGGACGGACATAAAATGCGAACTCGGTCTCATTTTAAAGTTATAGGCAGGAGTTGTCGCAAGTTTGAATTTACGCTAGTTACAACTTATATTTTATTATTTTACGAATTTATATTTGACAGGGCTAAAAGCCCACGAATTTTGGAGGCAGAATGCCCACAGTTTTAACGCGTTCACCTGCTCCAGTCTGTCCATGGGAGTTCCTCAGTTTTTAAATAATAATATTATAATATAATAAATAAAAAATAATCATTATAATTATTTAAAATAATGACTAATAATCACTGTAATTATTAATAATTATTATTTATTATAAATAATGATATTATAATAGATAATAGGAGAGGTATGTACAACCAGCTTAAGTAATTTTAAGCTCATGCTACGCTGGCTGAATAATTTTACATCATTTTCTTGATTTGGCTCAAGCTAATAAAATCATTACCGATTTTCACAAACAAACCAAATGTAGTAATATCGTTAAACGTGCTTTGACAGCTTAGGATATTTCACACGATGGCCCTCACCGGGAATCGAACCTGTAACTGCTTTCACCTAAGTCTAACGCATTGCCCATTTGGTTATATGGGAATCTACTAACCAAATGATAAATGTTTACAGATTTAGAAATTTTTATCATAAAAACCCCAAAGAATTTTGCGGCGGTATAAACTTTCTATAGCTGACTAACTACTCTTGTATTTACCTCTTGGTAATTATTTTCAGTGATAATCGATGACATTGGAATTCATTTGAAAAATTGTTCAGATATCTCCAAGGATAAAAGTCTTACCTTTTGGCTTTATCAGGCATCATGTTGTTCATTAATCATTATGCTATTCGTTAGAACTCCTGTTGAAGGGTCTAAAGTGTGTGCGTGATAATGATAATTTTTGGCAGATTAGTATTTTACTACCCATCGTGCATGAAATTAATTCTTTTGATTGGAAATGCCATTGTTGATGAACTTAAGATAAAATTCGAGTCGTTGTTGACCGAAAGACCGTTGAGATCGAAAATTCGAGTATCTTATGAAATATTTAGGATATAGGATTTTTAGGATTGGATAAGTTCCAATAATTCATAACGTATAAGTTATGGTAAGGTTATCGTTTGCTATCGACCTGTATTTAAACATGCCGCATCTCATTCTGGATATATTCCTTTATATGTTTCCATGTTTATTTCATGAGGTTCTTATGGAACATAGTGAAGAGAGGAAATAGGAGATTTTCTTTGAATAACCACTCAATTTAAGTGTTAAAGCTTTTCAGCATAAAATAAGTAAAACGCTAGATAAAAGTTGTAGGCTGGAAAGAGCATGATATATAAATTGCGTGAAAAAAAAAGATTTCCTTGAACGATCCAACGATTCCAACTTGCTCTTTGTAAGAAGAATAAGAAATTCGTAAGAGGAAGGAGAAGTCAATTAAGGAAGGCGTGAGAGTGGAATTAATGCGGTATGATCGGAAGAAGGGCGCGAAATTGGAAAAATGATGGGGATTGAGAGAAAGAGAGAGTGATAGGTCGAAGAAAATAAGTAAAATGACGATCACTGTGGAAATTTCAATACGCCTCGAATTCTGCCAAGTAAAAGATTTATCTAAATAGCATCTTAACGTGAGAAATTGCTTAATCAATATGGTGTGTTTTAAATGTATCTATAACAGTGCTACTTTCTAAGTTTATTTACATAAGGGTTCATATATACACTAGTTTCTTTCCCTGAAATATAACAACTGAAATATAGGGCTATGGATATTGATACTTTAGGTATATTATTGATGAATTTAAAGTTATCAGATTGATAATATGAATTTCGTGTTTTTCTATTTCATAAAAAAGATACGCAGAGTTACTTCTTGGTTAGCCTCTTTTCAATCCAAGTGGATATTCTGAAAGAGAAATTTTTATTTATTTTCCGACTAATTACATCATCCCCATACAAATTAAACTGCAACATTGACGTAATTTGTACAAGTAAATCACTTTTCAAGTGTTTTATGCTCCATACAAGGTCAGTATTTAATTGATAACGATTTGGGTAGTTCTACCTTTCTGCTGACGTAGAAATAACACTGGTTGTGCTTAAAAGGCTAATGAGATATTGGGTCATTTGATGGTGATATTTTAGGCAAGGTGTATCCATCACCATGAAGTTTCCTGATATTCTCTCGCTTTCACTTTCTCGGAAATGGATCTCAGCAATTTACTATCTCCTTCTCTCGGGAATTACTTGAAAATTAATCCATATTTCTAGTCTGACCAGGACAAGTAATATCACTTTTATGTAGCAACTTTATAACAGATTTGATTAATCTATTCTTTGCTAGCTCTGATGAAAATGTATAGAGTATTCTATAACAGAAAAACCTCATGTTATGTATTTAAAAATTAGTGCATTTAAATATAGCCTTACTAAACATAACAACAGCTAATATTTTCTATTAAGGGGAATGATTAGATCGTATTCCCATAATCAGAGATTATTCCCTAATATTTTTCCAGTTTAACTTTCAAATGAATAAGTACGTTTGTAATTGAACTTGCACTAAAATGAATTATATGAATGGATGAAGGGAAAATTCTAGGTATCATTTTCTCAGATTAACACCCGCAGTTTCAGTGAGCAAAGGTGAATAAATTATGCTTGAACAATATTATTCTCGCTCGTAGTAATTGCCTAACACTTAAAGATAGCCCACTTAAAGATAATGTATAAAATTGATTTTTATCGCTGAAAAGAATGCGTTATTTCTTATAATATTGTAATTCATTTATACAAAAATTGCAATTTAACATTTGCTTTGAGATTCCTTGGGGTTTGTCGATAGTCGGTTAGGAATTACTGTATTGCCGTAATTTTTCGTTTTCTTTTTTTATCTTCTTTCTAGAGTACTTATACTGGATTAAAATTCAAATACAATACTCATCGTTATTTAAAATTGGCCTTCAATTTAAGGGCTTTTAAGTAAAAGTGTTGCTTGTAGTCCTGATCAGAGATTCTTGCTGGATGTTCGAGTCACGAGTGCTGTTTTAGGTACAGATGGTTAAGATCAAGAAAGCGTACAAAAATTGGAGGGATAGAAGACTTCTACAACCTTGCAATATATACAATAATTGGAGAAATTCGGAAACTAATGTAGGAGAACCGTGAGGGAAATTATCGTCATTATCAAAATAACATTTTATGAGAGCGATGGATCAATTTTTTTTCTCTATTCATTACAACGTTTGAAATTTATGAAAAAGAAACATGGAACTTGATATTTAAGTAACGCACACTGTTAACTACTTTATTGCGGTATCTTGGAAATTTGAAGTGTCAGTGATATTTTACAAGAAAGGTTTCCAAGAGCAATGGCTTGGAAGTTGGCAAGTAAAAGTCGGATTCGTACTCGCTTACTCACCATCAGAGAGCAGCATTGCTACGCTCAATGGCGATCTTTTCTTGGCTCCTAGCGTCTATCTTCGTCTCACTGCATTTCTTGGAAGCATATAACATTCGAAGAAATCCAAGCTCAAAACTCTTCGACTTTACGACTACATTACTCTTATCGCTGATCTTCACCGACTCACTTCATTCTCTGACTCCATCAGATTATCCCTTTGGTTCGCAGTAGCTTCTGGAAGGTAGAAGTCCGCGTTAGTCTATCTCTTGCCTATCGCTCCCCGACTGTGCGGAAGAAACTGGGAAGGATTTGATGAGGTGGTGACTTTGAAAGAGGAGAATCGATTTCCTGGGTAGATTACTATTTATGATATATCCTTTAAAGTGAATGGGATTAAATAAAACAGAGTAAATATAACGAAGAAGTGATTTGTGATTAATTTTTCTTCTGAAATTTCGTTACAGGAAAATATTATTGATTGAAATTGAATTCTTGTCAAGAATACCACAAGTCCCTCCTTTTTCCTCTCTAAACAAGCTTTAATTTTTATCTTTAGTGTTTTTAAGTTTATCTTATTTCTTTGTTTGAGTGATATTGATTTTAATTATTTTTTCATTCTAAGCTGACTGTACGTGGTTTATAATTTTAATTCTTCACAAACTTCGTTTATGAAGAATTTAAATAAATTAATATTTCGCGAGCATTTAAGTTGCCTATAAGATACCTAAAGTAATCACGAGTTTGAAAATTCTTGAAAGCATAAAAGCGCCTTCTGATATAAGCCGACTCTCTTTTGGGTCAGCATAGGTGGTAGATCTTCACGAAGTCTCCCTTATCGTAATCTCTAGACAATGAAAGTTTCGTAACATAATTTATTTATTCGTAGAGAGTGGCGAAATAACGGTCGTGATTTATTTCATGTTATATAATTTTTAAAACTTGGTTATTTGGGTTTTCCTGGATGTATCTGATGGGAATTAACGTGCTTCATAATTTAATCATAAAATAACCTTGGAATTGAGCTGCATGTATCACGTGATGGAGCATTAAGGAGCGCGTAAACGAAAACAATGGAATTGGTGCTTAAGAATATGTTCGGAAGCAGGAAGGAAAGCATCTTCTTTAGCTAGCAAAAGGGAACGGGGAATAGTTAGGAGGAGCTGAATGGGGAGCGAAGAAGAACGAGTTGGTGTGGAGTATGTTCGGAATAGGAAATATGCACTGAGTTCGGATTGGTGCGTGCGTGGAATTTTAGCCATCTCGTTGAGTCTCCTGAATCAGCTTTCAATGGGTTACTGTGAGAGATAATGTTGTTATTGCCATTGATCCATGATTATTTGCTCTCATCGATAATTAACCCTTTTTATTTGTGCGGAGATCACTGTATTGGGAAAAACAAGCCGATGAACCTCCAGCTCAAATTGAATTTTACTGGGTATAGGCAAGAAGAGAAATTTTCGTGCCTACTTCGGTTTCCAATCATTTTACTCATAATATCGAAAGATCTTACTTTCTTTGTTTCAAATTCAATCTAGTGTAGAAGATGAAGAAAATGACAGTGTACCTTCGCCATATTTACTCTTCAGTAACTTCTTTATTCAACCCAGAAAAGAATAGTAATTTAGCGTGAAAATTAACACTAGTCACGTCTTTAATTCGGGTTAATTTTCGTTTTACAAGAACACTGTACGTCTTACAAAAAAACACACAAACAACTATGCCCAGATCAGGATTCCAACCCGGGACCTCGTTGTTGCAAGTTAGCTAGCTAAACCCTAGGCAACAGACGCCGAGAAAGGCCCGAAAATGAGTAAAGCGATTGCCAGATAGGTGCCCAGTGAAGGAAGCTAAGCATTGATATTTTGAATTTCGAAGCATTTAATTACTTAAATAGAAGAGTACATAATTTGTGTATGGGTGGTTAGGTAAGGTATTGGTGGGATAATCAGGGGAATTATCGGGAAACAGTTTCATGTATTCTTTGCTGGAAATATTCTCCTATTCATATCTCTGAAACTATTCGGATTGATAAATATGAGTGTAAATAGAAGTTGATGAAGATGAAGTTGAATAAGATGAAGTTCTTTCCCGGTGAATGTAATGTAGAAAGAGTTCTCAGGTTTCACACCGGGTGGCCTCCTGCCATAGGGTCAACGTTTCGGGTGCGTACTCTGCACCCATCTTCCTGAAGATGGGCGCACCCGAAACGTCGACCCTATGGCAGGAGGCCACCTGGTGTGAAACCCGAGTACTCTTTCTACATGGGTGTAAATCATTAACGATATAAAATGTAATTTTGTTTCTCTTTTTAAATAGTTTCGAAAATAAGGGCAAATTAGATACAAGTTAAATAAAATCGGAGACAACTGTTGGGAAAGGATTTTGTATATCTTTAGTGCCAAATTATCTTCTTTGCATAGCGTTAAATAACGTGTACACTCCTAAGAAAAAACGGACATGAAAAAAGTCTGAGAGGACCATGACTCAAACCCGGATCTTCTGCTTTCCGGGTGACTGTTCATGCCAAAACAGTTAGACATGCCATTTGGGATTTGGGAACAATCACCCCAGAACATAGAAGATACAAGTTTGTGTCCCGGTCCTAACTGATCTTTTTCATGTCCGCTTCTCCTTGGAAATATTATTAGGCGCGCATCTTAATGTGCAAAGTTACGTTTCCTCTTTTCCTTGTAGCCTGACACTATTCGGGTTGGTAACTATTATTCGAAATCACTCAAAATATTAAATCCATTGAGTAACAGCCTGCGTGGGCTAAGCGCCGTTTACATGGGGTTCTTTGTTTCCAGTTTATTGCCTCATAGGCCGTCTTTTCCATCTCCTATTAATTCAGATATCTTCCTAATTTTCTTGCAATGTTTATTTGACACCATGGTTCCCACTCGGAATCGAATCCGATATCGCTTTCAATAAGTGCAAATGCTCTGTTTCGCTTTCTTGGAGCATAAAATCATTATCAGTACCAAACAATTTCTATAATAATGTTGTCGTGTCTAATTTCATGAAACAATTTATATAATGCGCAACGGTAAACCTTAAATTTTTTAATAACTAGGATATTATCTTCTTCGAAAAACATTTATAATTAATAAAGTTAATAATTATAAATTTTATTTTATAAACATGCATAGGTTTAGTTAATTAAAGAATATTTTCCGGGATGTATGTAATTTTATTCTTTATACAAATATGAATGCGATAATTTAGGTTGAAATCCTTTCCAAAATAAAGGCAAGCGGAAGAAATTATCGTGGTATTTTGCCCGACATTAAATCTTTAATCGCTTCCATTTGGAAATACAAGAGAATGGTAACTGGATGGTGTGTCGTGTGGTTTGGTGGGTGTCGAAGTGTGTGTTTGAGCAAGTGTGAGAGTGGGCGTTCAACACGGAATTAATGCATCTCAAGGGATTCTGAAAGTACGTTTATTGTGGTGGCCATTCTGTGTTCATTGCTGGGCTGGTCGACAAAGGACCGAGTTACCAAACCAAAGCTTACTTCAGGTTTAATCTCAACGCTTCATCTGGCCCAGCATAAATAAACAACAAGTCAAGTCAAGTCAAGTGGAGCTCTGATAAATGTCACAGAAAGGGCTTCATTCAACTAAACTTATCACTTTTTAATTTCCTGCCGGTCAAAGAATAGATATTTACTTCGTTTCTGATAATCTGAATTATTTTACAATTGTTCTTACACCAACATCATAAATATAGGGTGAATAATAATAGAGGGTTCTAAATCCGATCTAAATATCCGAAGTAAAAATTCAGTATAGTATCTCATGGCAATCAATAATTAAATAAGTGAATCATAATCCGATTTAAAAATCATCCGAATTTGATATACGATGAAGTATTAGTTTATCCTAATTTTGATAAGCTGTTATCCTGAATTATTTTGCTACAACAATCTTTCTTACGGACCAAAATTTCCTTATTTTATTATTTCTATAATAGCTAATTCCACCAAACACCCAAGCACGACGGAGTATAACTTATTTTAAAAATCTGTTATTAAATGTTTAATTATCTATTATTGTACAAATCTGATCTTCCTAACACAGAAAGTGCCCAATTTTGGCCTTTAATAATATAATTATGACCAGTAGATGGTTTGATTTGTAAGAAATAAATTTGGCATTCATTTGCCCATAAGGCTATTTTTTCGTTTGACGTTATGAAATTGACATTTATAAATCTTTTGTATACCACAACTTTAAGCCTTACAAGACTAAAACTTTGAGTTTCCGCTAATTTTCAGTTTTAACACTTCGGTTGATGGTTATATCTACCTTTAATTTTCCTATAGATTTTTTTTAGTCATACTGTACGATTCAACGCTTTAAAAAGGAAAATAACATATAAGCGAGTTTTATGTTCAGAAACTTATCGTAAGTTTCTCGTCTTTATTTCATATGAGAGATTTAGTTAATGAAGAGATGCTTGACGTCATGCATATTCATCAACCGGAATTTGTAAGGATGCTGTTTGTATCTGTTTCTACTTTTAGTTTAAATTTAGCATCACGTTTTTCCTTTTTTGAGGAGTTTTAATCTAATCAGTGAATCCTTATAGGCTGAATTTTCTGCTGGGAATGGCAGAGAGGAGCATATTCCATTTCAGTCTTCCTTTTATTATCGTTAGGGAGCATGTGTCCTTTGAGTGATTCATTTCATTCATTGGTATCATTGATTTAGATTACCTACGGAGGCTGTGCGTGTATATTATGACCTTCAAAGAAAATGCTACCACGTGAGTAGAGATAGACCAGTAAAATGGATTTCTAGATTGTTTTTGTTGGAAAGCAACGACGAAATGAGAATGATTTTCTTTTGAAAATTTTAATGCTGGATATTTCATATCAAGGGCTTCTAGAAAACATTATCCGAACCGATTATCTCTTATGTGACCAAACGCATGGAGGTTTTGAGGTCCTACTTATAGTTCGTTCAAATTGAATGTAGCCACCTTTGGTATGATCTTCACTATTTTCTCAAAATCGCTGTAATTATGACATCATTGATAAGGAGATTTTCATTAGTTGATTTTTAAATTTAAATTTAATGAATAGATCGATGTTTTTTGTCCTTATTATTCTTTTATTAATTCTTATTGAAAATTTTAGTTCAAAGAAAAAAGAAAACGAATTTTTTGTCTGTGCTCTATTCTGTTCCAGCTTCAACAAGTTCCAAAATTCAACAATCCTGGGTAATCGTGATTTATCGTTTTATTCGCGAGGAAACTGAAGATGAACCAGTTATGATTATTATTTAATGAGATTAAAAGTTAAAATTAAATTTAAAGGCTATATCTTTCAGTGAAATAAAACATTATTTTTGATGAACATTATTCGGAAGCTGAATCCAAAATTAAAAAAATTGACGATGAAACCCCAAGAACATTATTAGAGGATCAAAGATGAAAATCTAAATAAATTATGCAAATCTCTTTCATTGGAATCAATGCCCTCGATGGAAGGTTAAATATTCACGGAATCTTAGAGTGCTAGGGGATTTCGCTCTTCTTTCTTACTTTCGGAATTCATATATTCCTGCACATCAATTAACGAAAAAGTAGGGCGAATGTATTGCTCTATTTTTAGTCCTATTTTCTACAAAGATGAAATATTCTCTCCTTCGGTTCTAATAAAAATCAAATCTGGCATGCAACCGGAACCTTCTATTGTTAATAACGAGAAAAATTGAAACATTCCAGGAAAAGTTAGGCGTGTGCCAGAAAAGTTAGGCACATTTTTACAGGGTTACTACCTTGTTATCCCTTTATGATATAAACCATGGACACGAAGAATAGTGTGCATTTCTTAAAAAATAGTGTAGTGATTAATATGTGATGATGTACCAACTACGTAATCACATGAAAATCTTGGGTTCCGTAAGTTCTTCCGGGCTTCACCGCGATGTATTCTTTCCATCTTGACGACAGTTTCGCCAGCTATCCTGCAGGCGTCTTCAGGTCGAAGTGTGACATTTCGACCTGAAGACGCCTGCAGGATAGCTGGCGAAACTGTCGTTAAGATGGAAAGAATACATCGCGGTGAAGCCCGGAAGAACTTACGGAACCCAAGTAACCAGCGCCGCGGAAACCTTCGCAGTAACATGAAAATCTTATCTTATGATAGGTACTTCATGTGGTTAAGATAACTTCGATCCGTTATAGAAACATTTGTAATTTTTCTGTCATGAAATATTTTGAGTTGTCAAGTTTTGAAATGTCAAGTTTTCGAAATTCCGAGAATAGAATCAATTTTGTAAATTTGAAGCAATCTTATTTGTCATCGTCTATTTATAAGTCTCTTGCTGAATTTTTATAATATTCATGAGACTCTAAATAATTGACTGGTGTAGATTTGTTTATATTTGAAAAAGAACTGTTTCCAGAAAGATAGGTATTTTTGAAATATTGGGAAGGTGTTAGGCGCCCCTGTTTCAGGCAACCCGCAAATCTGGGGAGATACGCTTGTTACGTTAACGTAGGCGCACAAATATCGCGATGGCAAGGAGTGGGCTAGAATCTAAAAAGCTGGCCAAAAATAAGAAAATAGTTTTATTAAGTGCGTGCTTTGGGAATTCGCATGGCCACTGAATAAAGTTCGTTGAAGATTGACTAGAAATCCAGTATTCCAGTCTCTGAAAGTCCAACTCATATTCCAAATTTCATCTCTATTATATAAATACAAAAGACAGTAAAGACAATAGTCACGGTGTAAACGGCGAGAACGTATCACAAATGGATTGAAAAATATCTTTATTTTATCAATATATTTTACATTTTTATGTAAAATGGAAAATATTATTTAAAAAACAACTTTCCAGAAACATTTCCTCCAAAAATTTTCAACAACTGAAATAGGGAATGCTACTGGCAGCATCTCGATGATTTTGTGATTTAAAGTTAGAAATTAAGGAAAGAGCATCATAATACTATTATTAATCTATACAGCCAAAGTAGAAGTGAAAGAGGTTTATTTCTAACTCCAAATCACAAAAATACAATACAAAGGCTAACTGTTAATTTAGAGGAAGCCCAGTTAAATGAATTATAAAATTATTATAGAATGAACCCATATTATAACCCCAGTTATTATAGAATGAACCCATATTATAACCCCAGTTATTATAGAATGAACCCATATTATAACCCCAGTTATTATAGAATGAACCCTCTACCGAAATATCTCTTAGAGCACTGCTGCGGTTGCCCAAACAACACAAATAAAGGCTTCCTTTTCTTCGTATTGAGGGTCTGAGAGGGAGATTTAAGAGTAAACAAAATCAAATGGTAATAGTTTTGGCGACGATTGGGAGACCCGGGTTCGATTCCCGCTCCCGTCAGACTTTTCAAGTCCATTATTCCTTGAGATTTTTCCTGGGTGCGCACCATCTTGCGCTAGATGACCCTTACCCGTTTTCTATGATCATTATTATTGAAAAAGATAACACACGCACACATACATAATAAAATAATGTCACATTAATTATTGCACATCGGTAAAAATATAATTTTAGAATATGCATTTGGATATAATGTGTTATATCTTGTATCGTGATAAGCATTTAAACATATCTTATGATTATTCGAAAGAGCACCGATTAAGGTCAATAAATCTTATATACAGGGCTGTTTCCTCAAAAATATATCAATATTACACAGAATATTTGTGTGGGTGTAGTCAGATTTTGTTTTCATTGAACTAAAGATTGGTAATATGTCAGACACCAACCAATTTTCATATTCGATTCTCCCACAATATGAGTTTGGTGCTAATTTTCCAAATCTTTTATTCATCATTCATTATTACTACCTAAGGCTATTATTCCCAGCAATGTAATGATTTTATTAAGCAACGAAAAATGAAGGTAGAGTTGTGCACGCTATGGCATACATTAATTCCTTAATTATATCCTTGCGTGCAATACCCTTAGAATGATTGATAATTACGGAATATTGGTCGTGATGGATGAATCGGAGCTTTCAAAAGAATAGACATTAGTGTACCTTTGCATGTTAGATCAAAGAGAGCTAAATGAATAGTGAGAAAAAAATAAAATTACTTATTATTCTCTTGTACTCTTGGTTAATTCTCAAAATTCAACGTAAAAAAGGGATTTTCTCTATTGTTATCTATACAAATCAACAAATCAATTATCAATCAAATTAACAATAAATTACTTATCTAATCTGAAGGTAATATATTCAAGGATTAAGGAAAGGTGTAATTCTTAGCACGATGAAGTCGTGCGGCTGATCCCAAAGGAATAACAAGCGTGAAAAATAGCGTCATGACTGGAACTCGAACCCAGGTCTCCCATTTTCCGGGCTGGCTTCCAGCCATTGAACTATCATGCTCATTCACTGAAAAAGTTTCATTTATCCAATTAACAACAGATTCTATAATCATAATGGTTTTTCTTCCGTTTCCTATTCATGAATTTAGCTCAATGATACTTGATTAAGTCTTTGAAATTTGAGATTTTGTGCTTGATTAAGATTTATCGAAAGAAAGAACACTTCGTAATTTCCACAGCAGATTTTTATTGACCGGTTTCGTCAATAGGTTGACATCTTTAGGTGAAGTCTTTGTGTTCGTTTAAGATGTGTGTGTAATACCACTGAGTTACGCATGACTATATTAATTTTATTAAGATTAATTAAGGATTTATTCCACAGAGTCTGAGGATTTTTTGAGATTTAATTTTATTTATGACAAATTGAAAATTAGACGGCCTTACAATACTGAGGAGTACTGTTTTAGGCCATTGAAAGATCTATCTTTTTCTTCCAAGGTTTTGCAAGTATAACGAAATAACGATTCTGGCATTTCTATGCCTAGTTTCTGTTTTAGCATCAAAATATTTCGAATAGGATGTAGCTTTTTAGCTATTCGAAAAAAATCGAAAACATCCTCAAGAATAGAGTATTTTGCAACGTTTTTTTATCAAGAAAACTTATCGTTGCGAGAATGTTTCCCTGAAATCATATCTTCCGCTTGAGGGAATTCGTGGCTTCCCCATGCTGTTATGTCAGGATGAGATGAGTAAAGATATTTCTGCAGCTTTTCGCAGATATTTCCGCATTACAACAATATAATGTCGTCAATAGCACTTAGCGCATTAACCAGTCCAGTCCAGTCGGAGAAATAAGCGAAAAAAATTGTGGATCGATGAATCTGACAGAAATTTGTCTCGCGGGTCAGGGTCATAAATAAAATACGGTTACTTGTCTTCTGCAAAGAGAATATGACGATCTATGGTAACAGTGGCCGCTGTAACAAATTCCTTCAAAATAAAAAGGTGATGTTGAAAAGAATTCACGAAAGAGTTGGAGGATTACCAGAAGAATTCACTCTATCCATAAGCTTAAATCCTATCTTAGGGATTCATTTGTTTTGGCCGGAATAGCAGCGTCCTAAATATAAGAGCAATCGTGTTTTGGATTTTCTGGTTGATGTTCGTTGTAGCTTATATTCAGGCGCCAAGTTTCAAACCATCAAGGAAATAACTTATCAGAGAAGGAGTTGATTTCGTTGTCAATTTCCTTCTAAGAATCCGGTGTTATTCCTAGTAAGGCCAATATCTTCCCAACTTTTTAAGGCATATACGAGTTAAAATACCTTTTAATGTTCGAAATACTATATACAACAGTCACTATCTCACTCTAAGAGTGTCATAGCTCTCAGATAATTATATAATAATTATTTGTTACGATTGTAATTTATGACTTTTTCCTAACGTCAGTAAATCATGCTGTTTACTCTTGGTTAAAAGAAATAGTAATATTTAATTTTTTAAACCATAGTCATCGGCTCTTTTCATAACTATTAATTTTATCTTAAGGTTGTTGATAAGTATCCTTTGCTGAAGCGTCTTAAAAAGTCTTTCCGCTTTCGTCACTTAAATGCAGTAGAATTCTCGTTTTAATGTTAAACATTCACCATTGGTTTATGGGACATTCCAGTAGCTTGAAATAACATTTTGGAGTCACTTCTGCATAAAAGCAGCACAATAGACGAAGAAATAAACTTGGGCTATAAGTCATCGACGTTCGCAAAATAGCAATTTTAGATCTTTTTTATATTTAAGCTCCATTAGTTTCCATCCATTTGCTTTGCTTTAGATCTTATAATTTACCAATAGCCAATAAAAACGGTTATTCAGGATATAAGTTTTATTTAGCGCCATGAATCGGGCAATTTGAATGGGAAATGTATCGCGAAAGAATTTTAGTCTTAGGGAAATAGGAATTGCGGGAAAGATATAAACGCAAAATTTTACTTCGTTAATGTTTTAATGGATCGTATGAATAGTTATAAAGTTACAAACATAACTTTATTATATCTTATCTTAAAATTTTATAATATTAATGTGAGAGGTAAAATGTTTACTAAGATGAAAGGTATTTTAGTTTACGTAGTCAATTATGAGTCTCAGTTTACTGTCGCAATAGATGAATTTGATGACGTAAGCTAAAGACCGATTACCTCTACCGTAAAAACTTTATACTGAAACCGTTTAAAGATAGAGATTTGGGTTGAGTTATAGCTTTATTTTGGATATCAGTCCTTGGAGTTTAAGCAGTTGAACTTAATAAATTAATAAAGTTCATACTGAAATAATATCTAACCACAATAACACAATAAGTAAAAAAATCGAAAGGGGAAAGAAGTAAGGGGAATTATCGGTATGAAATTATTAGAAGGCTTACCATGCGACCCGTTTCGACCGGAACTATCCTGTCTTTAATGCTTATTCCCGGTCAATTTTCCCACTGTGGTGTGGTTCACGGGTCACGGGTTCAATTCCTGGTGGGGGTTCTCGTGTGAATTGACCTCGGCTGTAGAAACACATTTAAAAAAATTATACTGCTAATACTACCTAAGAATGAACGGATTTAAAAAATAATGACATGACTGGTACTCGAACCCAGGTCTCCCACTTTCCAGGCAGGTATTCTAACCACTGTGCTATGAGCTCGTTCTATGCTGCGTCTCTTCCACACTGTAATGGGAATGCTTTGTGGGCAATGCAAGTGGCGCTCCACATTTTTTTCACATTTGTTTCTGCATGAGTTTAAGTTCACACCTCAATGTGCAAAGATAACAACCTCATCCTTTCCCTGATTTGATTCTTTTGGGGGATTTCCTCATAACACCGCTTTGTGAGTTGACTGCCTCGACGGGAACTTCTTGCGGTGGTTGTTAACATTATGTGGAGCGTCACTTGCATTGGTCACAATTCTTTCCTATAACGGTGTGGTAGAGACGCGTCATGGTAGTTCAGTGGTCAGAATACCTGCCCGGGTTCGAGTCTGTCTTGTCCCTATTTTACACATTTATATCCTTTGATTTAAGACGCACACCTCAATGTGCAAAGATGATATCCTATCCCTTAATATCACTTATCATCAGAATGTGGTAATTCAATACATTAGCAGACAATTCTTCAGGTTAAATCTTTGGAGACTGTAATGTCTTCGAAACTATTATCAGTCAAGAGAATTTCATGGTGTTATGACATAGCTATTCAACATTAGAATGGCTAAATTCATGATGGTATGACGGTATAAATCACTTGGCTAATACATATAACTGTACTTTTAGTCTCGTTGTATTTCCTTATATAACTTTCAGCGAAAATTAATACATCGTTCGTTCTCAATCTGCATTGAAATTCATGGATTATTTCCAACTCAATTTGACAATTTTTTCGAGTATAGCTGCTAATGCTGTGAAAATGGTACATTTTGTAAAAATTCTCCATTTTTATTGCTCGCCTTTTCATTATTTACTTACAGTATTTAGTCTTGGAAACTTAATTTGAGAGGTTTTTGATACGTTTTTGATTTTATGGCTAAAGGAAACACTTTATTTTAATAATCTGAAATCAGAAGTTGTCCATGATAGGTAAATATCTGCTTTTTTAATTATGACAGGTAAAGATATAGTTGTGTGTATGAAACACTTATATACAATATGACTCATTTTCTTACTCATATACACGTTTAAACTGTATACGTTATACGCACTTTCCTTTTTCTGATAATAGAGTTCTTCAGATCGTTCCATCCATGATGTTATATCGAAGCATAACTATTTTCTCCCTGGATTTCTATTCCAGTAAGATCCATTCAATCTTTTCTTTCGTCGATAATTCCTTCCTGCGACCCATTTCCCTCACGTTGTGCTTCCTTGGAAAGTTTTTATCTCATCAAAAATAAACTTTGTTTGAAAGGATTCTTCCGGTTATCTGGAGAGCTGGAAATCTGTGTGCAATTACGTGTTTTATCTTCTGCCCCTGGTAACAAATTTAAGAGGATCTTACATTTCCAGCAGGCGGAGTTCTAGCAAAATACCTTAGCATTCAGTGATAATTTATCTTGAAAAAGATTCAAGAGGATTTAGAATGAACTACTTGTGAAATCCTAATAGCTTTTCTGTAAATCCTTCTTGAAAACCGAGACTATTCCGTGTAAAGGGTCTAGAAATTAATGAAGAAGGGTACAAATATCATCTTATTTGGGCTTGGTTATATCTGTACGTAAAAAGCTTGAACACTTGTACGTATGTACATGCATATTGAAAAAATATATATTTCTATGGGATACGATTACTCTTAAATTTAATTTCACCAGTGTTATTTGAATTTATCTTATGATATTCTTCGCAATCTATTTTTTAGGGAAAGTAGGGAAATTTATTTTATAAAATTCTAGAATTAAATCTCTCCAACAACATTCAGCTATTGATTTTGAATATTTGTTAGAAAAATATGAGAGGTAGCTTCGTCGTGCAAATTTTTCATCATTAAATAACATTTAAGGAGCTATAGTTTTTTTTAAATAATATGATATTATAAAAATCTCTCTCTGTACATTTAAAAATTGCTTTGATAATAATAAAACTGTAAATTCATTGAACCTTATAAATATCAGAGATGTTAATGGTCTTCATTCCTTGGCCCCTTTCCTGTGTAACAAAATTTGTTTAAAGTAACCAATTACTTCACTATTTTTATGGGTAAGTGTATTAGTTTTCACTTATTCCATGCACAAATTAATTAATGAAAATACTTCTTACTACTTAAACATTCGTATGAGCAAATCAAGACCAAAAATTCTGTCTAAAGGCACTCGGCAGAGGGAGTATCCTTTTGTGATTTCTTGCTCATGGTGTACCGTCATAATTTGCCTCCGTCTCGGGCAAAACATATTAGCTTGAGAGATACCAGATTAAGCTGTGTCACTTTGATAAAGAGCAAGTGACGTGGAAACATATAATAGTTTTTGGAAATTAGTACAAAAAATCAGAAGACACGGTTTCTCTCGGAGTCTGCTTAAACCAAGGATAAATAGGAATTAGCTTCAGGAACATAGCTCCCAGATCGTTCTTCTTAGGATTGCAGCAAACTGTCTAAAAAGCCATGCTATAGTCTAAAGGGATTGCGACGTCCTGTTTTGTACATAAAATATTTTGGTTAACATTTTTGATCGCTCCTATTTAGACTCACAATTTGGTAAAAGATAAGTGCAAGCTGTTTTCCCTCTCTTTCTTCTGTGGTTATTGGTTTTAATATCACAGTCCCATTACTGTTAGTTTTTCTTTAATAGAAATGGCAATTTTATCAGGAATTTATCATTCAACCCTTGGCTCTCCGACTTCAAAAGCTCATATTCAATGAAGCTTTACAGAGATGTTGTTCCTTATGCATAGATAAGATACGAAGATCTAGAAATGATATTTCAAAATATAAAATATCTTTTTGCATTATAAGAAAAATTACAGCAGATTTCCTGAGGAGAAAAAAGTCTGACAGGACCGGGACTCAAACCCCGGTCTTTTGCTTTTCGGGTTAATGCTCTAACTATTGAGCTATCTTGCCAGAAAATTTCTTCATGCCGTTTTGGGAGACTATGTTGGCAATAGCTCCCAAAACTGCATGGAGGAATGTTCTAGAAAGTTAGCTAAATGATCAAAGCATTCGCTCGGAAAGTGGAAGGCCCAGGTTTGAGTCCCGTTCGTGTAAGACTTTTTCATGTCCGTTTCACTTCGGGTGATATTCCTAGCCGCGAGACTATTCCTGAAATACTATACTAATCCCCTTTCTTGTGAATTACAACAAACAATCGAGCGGCCAAAAACCGTGGCCGATGAAGAAACATTTCCGGATTGTGCGGCAAATGCGAACACTCTGGCGGGTTCGTACAAAAACACTTTCGCATGGGCCTCTAATCAGTGTTATTATTCTTTGGAGATTTCTTTTCGGGAAAATATTTTCTCTTTTATTCAATTTTTCAGAATTTATGAGGGAATTCTACGGAAGGAACGCTCAAGAAAGAGCGAGAATATTTTAAAAACTGGAAACAATATGCAAATTGATGAGATATTTCCTATCTTCTTTTTAGAAATCCCGTAAAAACAGGGAAGGGTATCCGTAAAAATGTTTGTTAAATTGTATTTCTGCTGTTTGTTCGTCCTCAAAAATCTTTGAACGATCTTTGATTTTTCACTTTGCTGTGATTAATCTTTCGATTTTCCAGTCTGAAAAGATATACAAAATTTCCTGCTACACTTTTCGAGCAAACTTTAAAAGCTCTTCTTAAAAGTTCTTCAATGTTATTCAGTTGTTGAAGCCAACGTTTACACGAAAAATCTGGGAATAAATTAGTATAATTCGTTAAATTGTTGTCCATGAAACAAATTTTTCTTGAAAATAACTCACCACATTAATTTTACCTGAATGGAAAAAGTTAATAAATTACTCTTATATAGATAAACAGCGTAGGTGTACTGGTGTAAAACAATTCTTTGAGTTTTCTGTAACTTCGTGTTAGTAAATCAACGAGATCGTAAACTTTTGTACCGTAGCTTATGATGTGCGTTTCTGTTTATTTCTTTGACTTTTTAATTTAAAACAGCCGATGGACAAATAGAATAGCCTAAAGAATAACTATATTACCCAATTTGTATATATTTCATTATCGGATCAATTAGACTTAGTTCAAGGTCTTTCGCTCTTGCTAGCATATATTGATAATGTTTCATTGGTATTTCTTATAAAGGATAAAGTAAATGCATCTTTCATTTAATTTTGTCTCAGTCTTGTTTATGGCTGTCATAATGTAACTGGTGGTGAGATATAAATGGTGCTGTACAATGGCATTAATTAAGATTTATCCGTAAGGAATGTTATGAAGGTTGTTACTCAGTGTCATTGTGCTTCATTCACGTGGACGTCTTCTTTTTACATTCTGGCTCAGTGAAGAAAGCAAAGGCAAACTATCTCACTTCTCATTTTGCCTATTAAGCCTCACTTCCCTATCCTAGCTCTTCGTAGTTAATTGTAGATGGGTTGGGGTCCCAACCGGTCTTCGTGCAGAATACTTTACAGACATACAAGGTCTTGCTTTTAATGGCCAGCCATTGAATAGGAAATACGGCAACCGGAATGTTGGTCCGCTACGTTTTGGTCCCACGACAATTTGGTCCCGCGACGATTTGGTCCGCGGCGGCTGGGTGCTACGATGATTTGGCACCCGGAATTTTGGTCCGTTACGATTTGGTCCGCTACGATTTGGTCCGCTACGTTTTGGTCCTACGACAATTTGGTATCTCCGCGGACCAAAGTTCCGGCTGCGAGGAAATACGTATTTGTTTTTTAAATCTCATAAAAATCCTTCCAAACATCTCAATTGTGTCTGTTGAGAATGAATTATAAATTCAACAGATTAATATTTCTTATAATATGTATCCTATTTACTTTAGATTACTCAGCTAATGTTAATACAGACAGTGAAAAAGTTATTTTTAAGTATGACCGCAACAATTGTAAGTGAACATAAAGAATTCTTACCACAATTGAATCTTTTACAAATTCCTATTTAAATTGAATTGTTTTTAATAGGAATACATACGAAAATAATTCAACTCTTTACAGGAGAACGCTATTCAATACTCAGGTTTAGGGAAAACTTTTTATAGAATCGGAATTTTAAAAATATTTTAGACTAAAAATTTAGCGAAATTGTAAATAAGTATAACATCTGGTTATACATAACTTTACTAAGTGAATTCACTGAAGAAATTACACTAAAAGTTTAAATTTTGTCGACTTCATATTCCTTTAAAACCTTTAAAAATATTTATTGACTTAACATTACGTCCAAGGATTCTTCTCTTCCAGTGAAGCCTCTGTAACTTTTGTAATATCTTATTAAGTCTTTTTGTATTTTATATTTTATCTGCAAATTTTGTAGAATCCTAATAATAATCCTAATCCTAGAAATATTTTAATATGTTGGGAGATGAATCTTGCTAAAATTGCATCGCGTTTCCGGTGTATGTAATATCCTAACAGCGTTACTCTACAGCCACCTAAATAGGCTGCTTCACATTGAGTCAGTTGTAGTCATATGACCTATCTTGTATTGCTGGTATCATTTAAAATTTTGACATTATGCTCAGTGTAGTACGAAAGATTCCAAAGACCAGTAAAATTAGTTGTTTGCCTGTGATAATTTATTTCGTGTAGAGTGACGCAAGTTTTCCAAGACCATAGTCGCATTCAAAAGCCTGGATGAATTGTACGACGCTCGTTTTTACTAATGTAGAGAACTTTGTCGTCCTTTCACTTACCCTTCACCCTCATCCTCCGTCAAATCCCGGATTCTGACGAAGTTAATCCACCAACTTAAGCTAACTTTCTCTCTCTTCCCTCTCTCTGGTTCGGCACTCCTCACCCACCTCTATATCTCTCTCGTCCGTAATCATTGCTCGATTTTTAGGAACTTTTTAAAAGTTTTTTGACTGATTTTTAAAATATTTTATGGATTTTACATTTTTTTAGCTCATTTAAGGTTTTCTCAAAGTTATCTTTTAATCCATAAGTAAGTGGAATGACATTGCCAAATGAATTACGTACAAGTTACGCTCTGTATTTTCTTCACTATCCTTCACCATACATGCATTTACACGCAAAATTTTATTCTATATTATGTCGTTCATTTTAAAGATACACTTCATTCCTATACTCGACTCACCAAAATCATACTGAAGTATCTCGGTGTTCACCTCTTATATGCATTTTACTCTACCACTACAGCGATCTACAAAATTTCTTTGAATTCAAGCCTGCATTGCACGGTTTTTCCACAGTGATTTCTGAGGATGTCTTGCAACGAATGTATGTATCTATAATTCCTAGATTTTTAAAAAAACGTGCTGATTATATGTACAGTTGCGATCAGCTTAATGATATGCTCATTCGGCCATTCTATAATTTTACCTCTGCAGGACCGTGAATGCAATAGTATGTACGCTCTATTGCATTCTATCCTTGGATAATTAATCATGGCTTTTGAAGAGCTCATTGCTAGTGTTTGTTTATTTCTCGCTACATTAAAAAGTTTTTTTTTAATACTTAATATTATCTTTTTGTTTTGATGACATCTGTGGGCTAAATAACAAATTTTAAAATTTTATCAGAAATCCACATTTTATATTCTGCGCACGATATCCTTTTTTATACCCTGTAATACCTTTCTTTTCATAGTTCTACAACTATTCAAGATTTACTCCGTGAGTAAATTCGCGTGAGACCTGCACAAAGAAAAGGGATAGCTTGACCGCTCAAGATATCTCTTCTCCGCATGATCCGCTTTCGTGGGTTTGGAATTATTCTCTGGTACATTTCATAAACGTGGATGTTTTTCTCTCTCGACATCTCGTGGCTTGAAATCCGCAAGACATGGAAAACACTTCCCTAATCAAAATGGCTTCGCTAATTCATGCTCATCTAATATTGGCTTCTTAAAAATTCTCAACGGAGAGAAGGGTAAGAATTTTGCCAAAAGTTTTTCGCGCTGAATTATGCATACATTTCAAACTGCCTCGTCCAACTGCTGTCATTTCCACTGATTATTTAAATTTCTCTCAAGAACATTTCCGTTTTTTTCCTTTTGTGGTTCGCACTTTTATTCGTTTTCTCCTCGTTTTTATCTTCCTTCTTTTCCTCCATTTTTGCCTTTAACTGGAATATTGCGTTCAACTGTTCTCGTGCAAATAAAAGTAGAACATATTTGACTTTACAAATGGCAAGGGATCGTTTGGAGTGGCAGCCGTAGATGTAAAATACAAGGCGCCGTTGGTTTACTCAGTGATGCTTACATACTTATTCCCTCTAATTCGTTCGGCTCGTCTAAATGATGCAAGCAGAAAGTAGAGCTATAGAGAATTCGCAGTCAAAAGTGAAGCTACGAAATCCTCAAAATATCACCGGTACGCGTAAATAATAATTTCATTTGGAGGCAATAATCATTCTCGATAATACTCCTTAAAATAAAAATTAAAAATATTCTGGATAAAACTACCCGTATTTAATTTTAGGAGCCAAAGCACTGCAGGAAATCAGGCGTTGAAAGAAGATGAAATAGATCTAATCGGGGTTGGAAGGGTACCTGGGATACCCAAAATATGTTAAAGTCCTGTTGATTTGGTTCCTGCCTCCCTCAATGAAACCTAACCTGCAGTAGGGCTTATGTTGGAACTGAAGGCTGCCAGTATTTTTGGGCATTCGGTGTTGTGCAGAATATTGCCTATCTGTAGGAGAGTGTTGATGTTTTATGCTGCTATGTCATGAAGAAACTTTTCTTTCTATCGTGCACTCAAAAGATGCCAACATTCACCGAGAGAATGATAGAGAATATTTGCTGATATGATGACATTCTTGGAAGCTTTCAGTTCCGTGGGACTTTATACAAAGCTTCCATTTGCAGAAGTCTCGAAGTCTCAAAAATTCTCTTAATATAACACGTAGTTGAACAATCCAGACAAATCTTTACATTTTAAATTAAACGAATCAATTTAACTTCCGCATTTGGTTTAAATTGGAAAACTCATCTATTACAAGTTTCAGGAATATTTATTTACTTTTCTTCTACCAGTTTTAAAGTTATTGAGCGTGGCTCTTTTCATCACTCACTTGCAAAGCGCTCAAAATATGGTGGTATCAGTAAGTTTCATTGTGAGTAGATGCTTAAAATATTGTATGAGGTGATTTAGAGGAAAAACGAACCAATGGAAACTTAAATTAAAATTAGAGAGACGTAGCAGGTGCAAGTTAAGGCACGCTACTAGCTGCATTGGTGGTAAGCAATTATCCTTTATAAGGTAGTTCTGCGAATAATGCCTTTGTAGAAATTTGCATTAACGTTGATATTAATCTGTTCTGTCACTTGTATGCAGCCTCATATGATTTTAGCAATATTCTACTGTTTATATTCGGGTTACACTTTACCCCTGGCGCTGACCCCTGCGAGATATGCGTGCCTCAGATTGTGAGCTGCTGGCATATTAATTTATTCAAAAATCTTTTCAAGAATGGCCAATACTCTTAGAAAAATCTAACAATTGATTGATACAAAGACAAAATGCTCTGGATTTGCACTGGCATTTGGATTATATTGAAGATTCAATGACTTGATAAAAGCATTTTCCGTGAAAACAATTGGCTCTATATGCAAACCCTTTCACCAATCGGTTCACCCTGTCACTGAGGTTTATGAAATACATTTTATTTACTTGCCAAGCTGGTTTATATGGTATATATCTACATCGGAATGAAAAAAATTGAACCTTGGGAATCCGTAGTAATCGCATAATGCTCGGACTAACTTTAACTGCCCAAACTGCCCATATGTTTATGATGTATTTTAGAATTCGTTATTGTAAGAATCGCGTTCATTGTTCAAGTTCTGTCGACTCCCAAATAGCCAACAGGGTTGCGAGTTTGCTTTCAATGAAAGCGGTTTCTGGTTCTATTTCCAGTAGGGTCCCAAATTACCTCAACTGTCGAAGAACTTTTAAAGTTACTACTAATAGTTTAAGATCGTAATTTGCCTTTATATATTAAAATTTTGGTTGGTGACTTAGTCGCCGAGATAGCATCAGTACGGGGCATTTGTAGTTATAACAGCCTAGAGGTTTGGAGCATTATTTTCGTTTTTATTTATTTCTGTGTTTCTACTATACGACAAAATGGGATATTTGAAATAACCTCTTAATCAGCGCCTCCAGATTTGTGTTATTCATGTTTGTATAAAGTTATAATTGCTTCGCAATATGGAAGAGAGAAAAAAATACGAATGAATTCTCACGACATGGCTTCCATTAAAAGATTTAGTGAAATCAATCACGTCTCTAGCAAAGGGAACTCAGCAAATATTCAACGTAACATAAAAGCCCCTGAAGGTTCCAAATATTGCTGGTACGTTTTATATTTTTCTGCCCCCGAAATATACTACCAGGGTTAATTAAAATCTCAATATAGCCTTTTTTCTGTTTTTTGAATGTTTTTCACGCATATTTCGTAATTGCATTTCTTTCCACTCATTTCAGTAAGAGAGAATCTCCCATTATTAGAGACATGGAATTAAGCTCAGCTATAGCAAAATGTATTCAAACTTCCACAGAATTCTTGAAGGAAGACTTGCAACCCGGTGACATTTTCTTTCGCTTGTATAATGCCATGGTTACTGGATTCCTAACGGCTAAGTGTGTTTCAAGAATTGGATAAAAGCGGCAGTAAAAAGAAAAGCCTATGTCGATATAACAATCGGATTCTTCCAATTTAGTAACTTTTCTTCATAAATGTTCACTAAATCTACTTCATTTTTTACACGAAGTTCAATCGTTTGATGAAAACATAATGTGAAAAAGTTTCTGTGAGTGGCCACAAGAGAATGAAGAATGAGAATTCTTAATTCAGTTCGCGCTACTTGGGGTGAGTTATTCTAGAACTCTTAGTGCATTTTGCATGTTGCATTAAAGCGCATTTTATTTTCATATAGAATGAGAAATTGAGCTGAAAATTACACTAAAAGCCTCCAACTTGTTTTTCTCTTTAATCATTGACATTCTTTGCTGTTACTTTTTCGCTTAATATGTGTAAACTTTATTTTCCTTGGTAACAAATTATCATATATTATATTCAACGAAGGCAACATTTCGTCGATGATTATAATGGTGATAATATTTAAAGCTACATCTTCAGAAAATTCTGATTTTGAATTCATTGTATTTCCTCGAGTCACATTCATCCAGAATTCCATAAAATATTTAGTTAAATGAAAGTCCTGCTTCTTTAATTGAATGTGTTTTATCATAATAAACGAAATAAGCTAATTATTTTAACATATTTCCATTTTCAATTAATTTTATAGCAGGAGATATTGTTTTTTATGCTTACAATTTCCTAAGCTGTTCCATTGAAAGCTATGTGTGCATTCTTTTACGGTCAACGAAGGACGGGAATGCCCATTGTTCCTAAATCGCATTGGTATTCATTCAAACTCATCGTCCTGTTAACTAGACCGGCGAAGCAGCTGCTACTATTTCACGTCCACGTGAACAGTTTCTCATGGACCAATTCAAGAGTGACAAGTCACAGATTTATTCAGTCAACAGCTCTTTTCGAAGAGAATAATCCATTCGGGTCCTTGAAGCCGTTGCCACGTTACCTCGTCCTGTGCAGGGCCCTCTCATTTATTACATGCAGCAGATTGAAAATGTGTTATGGCTTTGCTGCCACTTGATTCCTCGCACTGTTAATCTAGAATACCTTCGTGGAATTCACTGCGGTAGAGGACATTTTTCCCTTCCTGGTTGGACGCTTGGTAATTATACACCAAAAGGTCACGTAAATACGACGGTTTACAATCTCTTCCTTCAGAATTGGCGAAATTTTCCTCCGAAGATTCTGTTCAAAACATTGAGCGTTATGAATTAGCATGATAATAATTTCTTGTTACTTGCGTCGGCCAAATACGTAGGTGCTAAAGGATGGATGTTAATATGTGAGACTGGAATTTAAAGGAGACTTATCTTAATCTTAAGTTAATTTCGTTATATTATGAAAATCGGACAAATAAATACACGTATTTTCTAGCAAATTGCTGGTAATAAAAGGTATTATCTCAACATAATACCGCAAAATATTTTGATTAAAAAAGTACCAATATATTTATAGTTATAGTGCGATATATTCCCGTACGATCATGCATTTTAGGCTTAGCAAGATGATGATGGGAAATACCACTAGAGATTTTAATTTTAGTATCTGCAGCGAGAGAATTAAATTACAGCCTTCAGTTCAGCAGATTTTGCTTTAGATTAAGCCTTAACGTATGAAATAGCCTTGAGATTCTTCATTTGGTTTATGATATGGTCTTAAATTAATTGCTTTCAGATATAATACATATCTTATATAATTAGGTTATTTGGCTTTCCATATTGTCTAGTGTTTTAGGTTAGTATTTTTCGATTTAAGATAACGTAATTAGTATTTTGGCAAGGATAAAAGTATTAGAAAGTATGATTGAGTCCGTCAAATAATTCTTCCAAAATATATCAGCAGAGGGGCCTTAATCATTGTATATTCTGTAAAAGATAAAGGAGGCCCGGCTTATATTAAAGTGAAAAATAAACTAACTCCTTTAGCCGAGGCTGTGATATGGTGTTATGGAAGAAAATTAAAATTCTATGAGCAAAAATAGCAGAGCAAATGGAGACGAGAACAATAAACATATATAGTTGCCGCTCGAACTCTCCCACAAATATTTTTAATCTGATGAGAATGGAGCTGATATGAAGGAAAAAAAAGCCAACGTAAAACCCCCAATTATGTGTCGGAATATTGAAAACAAAAAATTGTGTAAAATGAATCCTTTTCCTCTCTTTAACTCCAAATCACATCAACAAAAAAGGAAGGAAAGGGAAAAAGAAATGGAAGAAATCGGATGGCGTTGAAACTTCTGTCAATTAGACTAAAATCTTAAGCTATAGTTCTAGGTGAAGTTAAAATCGGATTTTCAGAAAATACAGCAGAGATATGATCTCAACCTTAGACCTAGAACTGTTCGGATGTTGAGTAACCGATTCCACGGATGTAGCATAGCCTTTGAGTGCAACTAATACGTTATGGGATGGTCGTAATCTTGAAGTGGCTACTTCTTAATGAGATAGAGGACATAGAAATGATAACGCTAGAAATGGAAGTTTATCGTTGCTCCAAAATACAGCGAGATGTAACAGACTGAATGAGAACGTATCTGAAGAGAGCTCTCGCATTGCAAAAGCATGGATTTTGGAAGGACAGAGAGTCTCGAAAGTGTGGAGAATAAGTCAAAAGACGGGAGGGAATGGAGATAAGGGGTGACATCGGAAGTCAGATATTAAAGACGGAGCTGGATGAGGGGTTGTCATCGCTTATATAGTTTTGCATCATTTCCAGATTCTGATTAAAAAACCTGCCTCCACCTATTTTGCTTCCCCTCTTTTCCCTCTCTCCATTTTTCTTACGTTTATGTTGAAGACAACGCAAGGAGTGACAATTTATTTCGACACACTTTTCCTTGACCTTGGAAATCCTTTACACAGTTTGTGAATTGTTCCCTCGAGGTCACAGCAGTGGCGCAGTGCTTCAAAAAAGAAAGAGTTACGCCCCAAAAATTAAAAATAGTGGTGTTCATAGTATTAATTATAATAAGTGCATGTTACAAAAACCAATGAGGAAAAAGAATGAATAAATTTGAAAACCTTGAAATGCTAAATATTTTACTGGTGTCTTCTAATGCTACCATCTGGCTTCAGAGGAATGATTATAAAAACTGTGACACTATCAACGATAGTGAGCTTCTCTTATGATTGTTCCATTTGTTTATTATTTGCTCTAAACCATTTCCTCATCTGATTGAGGAGGAAATGGTTTAGAGCAGATAATAAAGAAACTCTCTCTCCCATCTTTTTCCTCCCTTTTCTCTTTCAAAAGTAGTTCTTCCCTTTTTCGATCTTCCCATTTTAACCTCCTCCACTGTCCTCTCAAATCTCCGCCTCCTTTATTTACCAATATCTTTTCCTCGATTCAGATTCTATCTTTGTTCCGCCTTGCTTAATATTTGGTACTTTCTTCCAAACCTTTCTATTGCGTAATGAAATTGCAATCGTCACCTGATAGACGCTTCCCTTATTTATCATCAGTAATTCGTTGTTAATTGCGTAGTAGATACAATGTTTTTAATATTTCCGGCAAATTTTCTGTGTAGTTGAAGTTTCTATATCGACGAGGCCATGAGAATGCTAAACAAAAATTCTTGAGACAGCGCTTGGATTAGCGTAAGTAGAAAAAACGCCCAAGGAATTGTTTCCTTTTCGTATCTTTGATAGTCTTTTTTAAATCAATTTATTGTTTCTCAAACTCAAACCTACGAAGGAACCGAGTGCTTTAAAGGATGATACGTGCTAACGTTGCTCTTTGATACCGGTGATGTATGCTTAAGGCATACGTATTCGAAGAAATTGCATAGGTTCTGGAAGCCTCTATCAAGGAACAGTTATGACTCCTTTTTGCGCGCTAAAGAAAAGAAAGACCTTACCTTGAGACCCCATGTGCATAATAGGACTTATTTTCACCTGGTCATTACTCAAGTTTTGTTCCCGTAAAAGATTAAATATCCTTAAATTCATTATTTTCGGCGAAACGTTTATTGCAAATAAATCCATATAAATCTTATTTTCTCCGTTTGCAAAGGAAACGTTTAGAAGTTTAAAAGCACTCCGTACGCCGTAAGTTGGCAGACGGAGCTCGTTTAAAGAGAAATGGGAAGCTCCGGATTACCGATTTCTGGCAAGTCCCAATACGCCTTTCAGAGACAAGGCCTTCATTATCAAAGGGCCCCTGGATCTAGGAGCCCTTTAATTTAAATGGTAAATTTTATTCGATACACAACCATTTAAGAACTTTAAATTCTCTTTTAATATTCCAGTTCATCCAGAAAGATTTAGTGTTAGCCTTTCACGAAAAAATGACGACGACTAAATGACAAATAGTCATTTGAGGTTTCTGCAATAATTTGTATCATGTTTCATATACAGGTCTTTGTGACGTTCATTAACTAACAAAACCGTGGCTTTACTCACAGAGATCAATATTCCACCAATTAATTAATTATTACTTATTCCGCGGACTAATATTCCACCAATCTTTCAATGTATTTTTCCTTATTATTATCAAAGCTTTTTCTAAAGTTCAATAGAATGCAGAGATTTCAGTTGTTCTTAAATGTAAACCATTCTTGAATAGAGTTTAACGCAATATCACAAGTGACTGAATATAATTGTAAGATCTCCATACACCATGAAGCAAATTTTTTCCTTGAATCATTTATGATTTCATCACTATCTGTTGTTTATTTCACAGCGTTCTGCGTTGTCTTTTTTGTCGTAAATGGCAAACTCAACTCGTGAAGTACCGTGATACATTAGGGTGAAGTGTTTAGGCGTTGTGACGCTCATATTCGCGTCGCGACCATTCAAACATATCCAAGGAAATCGATAAATTCCACGCAGTTCTCCCAAAACCGTCATTTAAATATTTCCTTTTTCACGTACCTATCTACGAAATTTGTCGTTTCAAGCGCCTTTCTGGGGATACATTCAACAGTTCTAAAACAGTTCACTGTTTTTCAAACTCCGGCATTTGTTTCATTCAATTCTTATATAGATAGGGAACTTTGACCTTGAATTGGCGTGACCTATTTGATGGAAATATTATGTGCCTCTTTTATAGAAAACAACGAAATAATCTACGAGAAGGACTTGAAAATCAATTGTACTGAGATTTTTTGGGAAAATCAGTTTTACTGATGGTATGGTATCATTTTGGTATGGTATCATTTTGCTGATATATTTCGAATTTATGTGCATTGAAGATGCAAGATAATTAGTTTTACAATCATGAGAGTCAATCAGCTATTTTAGCTCAATAACTTTTTAAGACATGATATTTAATGTGGCAATGAAATGGGATACTCCTGCTGCAAAACCTCTTGATTTGTACATTTCCCTCTTCCCATTATTCGTTTCGGAATATGCTCTTTAACGATAAATTAATGTAATCTTTGTATTATTATTACATTTAGTATGTTGCTATATTATCAAAATCTATAATACAATCCTAGAGCTAAAATTTAGTCATGGTTTACAATTAATGACATGTTAAGGATGTAAAAGAGAACCTAAGAAATAGAAGTACTCCGCCAGGTTACTTAAACCTGGCGGAGTACTTCTCCGTTATTAAACATGTTACATACAACATACTTATTCATACCTTGGAAAGAGTATCATTTTCAATTATTTTTTTCTTATATTTTTTCTGTTCGTACCAATGCTAAGGTATAAATTCAATCTTCTTTTCGCATATGTTTTAAAGATGTACAACTTCAGTTGTTAAAATTTTCTAATGAACAGTCAACTCATCAAATAAATTCGGTTCCAATGGAAAGATAAAAACTATATTTTAATTAACCGAGAATTATAAATTGGAAAGAGATGTATTAATACTGTATCATCAGAGCTTACGTAATATGACGTAATACGTTTTATTAACATTTAAAAATATAATTGGTAGTTAATTTTATTCAACAACATACAAAGTTATCGAACAATGGCGTCAAACTCATTGCTGATAAATCAGTGTATTCCTGTGTTAACTTTGCCCTAAAAGTGGCTGCAGAAAGAAAAGTTTAGTTAATTGTATTTTACTATTTAATTCGGAAAATATTTCTTATAAACAGGAGTTTCAATTACAAAATGCAAAAGCGGAATCCGTCAAATCCCAGAAAGGAGAGATCTCTAGAAGGATATATAAGTACTGAAACTATATTAAACAATCGTTACAAAGCGTGCAATAATTTTGCAACATGTAAAATTGAAAATAATTAATGAAGAATGGCCTTGTGTGATAGCTAATGATCTCATTTAAACCGATGCGAGAGCTAGACGTCTGGGCAATTTAAGTTGACCTCGTGAGGACTCGTCACTTACTGACAAACGAACTACGGAAACTATTCCACTCAAGTGATGTTCGTCTGTTCTACTTTTGCCACCAGTAAGTGGATAAACTCCGTCCTTGTATTTTCAATCGTTTATTTCCCTTTCTTTCATTCTTTTCTTTCTTCTTCCGATGAGATTCAATGATTCCACGACATTGTAATAAACATTTATTATGTAGTTATGGCGTTCAAAATACAAATTCTAACTCTTTTTTTCAAAGTTAAAAAAAATACATCTCGAAGAATGAAAAATGTAGTTATTTTTCGTCGGTTTTTGAAACTTTTCTCTTTCCGATCTTTACTCACCTTCAGCTTGTTTTCTTTTCGCTTTCGAAATTCTTTCGGATCCTATTGGTTTCTAGTTTTAACGAGAAAACTTTTATTACAATAGCAGGAATTTATTTCTTTAGGAATAGTGTTGAACTTGCAGGAAAGAGCGAATGATTCAGACATAATTGTATTATATTAAAGAATGTCACTTTTATGCGGTTAACAGATCAGTTATTTTTCTATTTCACTCAAACGATTCTCTCTATAGTAATCTAGTTAGCGTTCGAATATTCTTTATATACATCTACCTTTTGATTCATTTTTCAAGTTTAATTAGATTGTGGACCAATTCTGTGAAATCTAGAAAGAAATACCTTTTTCATACTTAAGCCTCTGAAATAGATTGAAGATAATTCTTCTTTAAATATGTTAACGTCATTTTCTTGCGTCACATTGTTATTGTAGATACAGAAGTAAACTTCATAAATTATGTAATTTGCTGTTAAATAAATTAATAAGGGAAACAAGGCAACAAAAATCTAATTGAATACGAAGCATGACGTGTTTAAAAGAATACCCAGAGATCGGAGAGATTAACAAAAAAAAACTTTGTGGTAAATTGATTGTGAGTCCTGTTGAGTCAACTTTATGCAAATTCTTTATACGAAATGGAAATAGCTAAGTCTTCCGAGTGTTTCTTGAACAAAACTATCTCTATCTTGAAAATCTCTACCTTAGAGATTAATGAATATGTTGTAAGAAAGCGAGAACTAAAAGTTGCATATGTGTGAAGTTTAAAATATTTCATATTTTTGTTAATGTTAAAGAACTGATTCAATTCTATCCAGAATTTAAAAAGATATAGAAATTGCAGTCGGAAAATCGATTTTCGATATACATGCATCTAAAATGTTTACAGCATTTTTGTAAATTTCTGTTCTGTAAACATTTTGTAAAATACTGATTTTTTTGCGGTTCATTGTAGCAGACCATAAGCAAGGATTTGATGAGAGAGTTTTTATTTACAAAATATGAAGATTGAGGAATGGAGAAGGCTATAAAATAAATGGTCCGCCATGTCTTGGCGTACTCTTGGTGCCACTTCAATATTAAAGTAATTGGTACCATCTTGCCAAAGTTGTCCGATAAGGTGTGCGATGCGATGTTTAAGAAAACTGACGCGAAAAACTATAGATGTTTTCAATTATGCCCATTTTTGCGCATATTAGTTGAGGCATTTTGATTGCGCATATGGATTTACCCGAATGAGACTTTTAAAAACTACATTTCGTTGCGCCTTAATGCTTATGAAATGTATGTAATATTATAGTGAAGTATTTCTCTCTTCTCCTTTGTATGCTGATCCTCTTTATATTTCCACCTCGTCACTTTTCATACCGAATGAAACGCCGCCTATTAGGTAGTTACTCCTCTTTCTATTACCTAGAATGTCCCCCATAATCCGCTTCCTTCTTACATGGCCGACATCCTAAGACTTTCACGCCTATCTCACCACCTATCGGAAAGCTTATTTGTACTCTCTCCCAAATTCCCCCACCGTCAAATCATTTCCCCTACGGGAACCTCTTAGATCCTCCGAAGGGCGTATTTTCTGTTTGTAGAAGCTCCGGACTGGGAACATGACTTCATTAGGCGATTTGCCCATGCTGAACTGTCAACTCCCGTCTTCGCACAGTCGTCACTTCCCATGCCGTCTGTACAAACAGATTCACCTTACTACTCAATGGGTGCCTTCGATCCTCTCTCTCTGAGGCTTGATTTCCTTCCAACGCCAATTTCCGGAAATAACGGGAAATTTGTGGCAATGAGTGATGGTTAAGGGAAAATCAAGGATGCGTCTGTCGTCTGCCTTAGAATTCCTATTGCTTTATTAAAACTACTACTACTAAAACTAATTTTATCATTACAATTTTGGGAGTAGAATTTTTATTTCGTTTTTCCGATGAATATTACGCTATTTAGTCCAACTTTTTGGTCCAACAATCTATTTTCAATCCTTTGCAAACGGAGAAAATAAGATTTATATGGATTTATTTGCAATAAACTTTTCGCCGAAAATAATGAATTTAAGGATATTTATTTTTTTAGGGGAACAAAACTTGAGTAATGACCAGGTGAAAATAAATCCTATTATGCACATGGGGTCTCAAGGTAAGGTCTTTCTTTTCTTTAGCGCGCAAAAAGGAGTAGTGTACTGTTCCTTGATAGAGAGTAGGTGTTTTACGTATTGTTTGATACATTATTAAACATAGCTAAGAATCCACATTTTTGTCGCGTCAGATTCTTGAAAAACTCTTCTATTGCATTTATAATGATGACTCACGAAATATTTCAGGGGTTATTTCACTATGATTGTCTCAATCGTATAACACAAAACCTGTTCACAAAATATCTACCTTCTTTACCTTGCACTCTTGTGTTCTTCCTTATATTTTAACTTTCTTATTTTTATTTCCCTGTTTTCAGGATATTCACAATATTCTTGGTAGATTTTCTTTCCGTCCATGTTTTGGTTCCTGTATTATCAAGACGAATACATTCGACATTTATTTGCCAGAAACCTTCATGGAAGCATTCCTACTATAGTTTCCTTGTTTTCCTTTTTTATGTCACTGAAAACTTGCAGCCTTGGTATCTTAAAGTACTTTCTCGGAATGCGTGAAGGTGTTTTTAGATCACCGTTTTCGAATTTTCTTGAAGGTATCCTGTGATAATAGCTTGCCTTTAAAGAGTAACTCTTCAAGGCTGTGGAATTAATACCTATTTTTCTGAATCTTTTACTTAACTCGAGTTTTTCAGGAATAGAACTCAAGCAATGATCCTATTATCATCCTAATTAGGTTACAGCAAACTTGGAAGAACAGATGTTGGAACTCTGCTATCTTACTTTTAAAATCTTCCCTTTAGCAGGAAATAGCAGTGCGAGTTTTCATTCCATTTTTTTCGTTTCACGTTTATTGACAAACAGTTGCACGTATGACTTGCTTTCTGAAGTCTAGTGCTCATTAAAGTGGAACAGGAGCTACACGTGGACTTCCTTCCAAATCTCAAATGCTTTTAGAGATTGAAACATTTTCTCGTGCGCTGCGTTCGTTATGGAACGCAGGATAAAGGAAAGAAGTGATCTGAGAGGGCAGTTATGTAATGAGAAGGGTAAGATGGGAGGTTTTCACTTCCAAAAATTAGGAGAAAAATTAGAATCCGACAGGGAAATGGAAAGAAGCAGTTTTAAGGCAATTTAGTATGGAGGATTTGCGTACGCGCCTGTATGATATAGTTGAGGAGAATTCTGGGTTATCTCCGCCTAATGAACCGCCTAATGTAGAAGAGGAAGAATACGTTCTCATGGCAACGGATGAGACAAATGACACCAACACTATGACGTGGTTTCGAGGGAGGTGCTCGGAACGTCAGTCAAGAATATAAGAGACAGAAAGGGAAGAAGCAAAAGATTTCCGTAATATTAATCTTTCGTATCGTAATGCTATCATACCTTAGACCTCACGTTTGCTTTTAATTTTATTTTCGATTGATTGAGGAACATTCAATAGTTACCCTCCATGAAAACCTTTCCAATTCAAAATTGTACTCAGTCATGTTTTGCTATTCTTTTAGTTACCTTCTTTGATTCTATGAATTCAGTTGTTTTTTGAATTCTCCTTACTAATAGTATGCCTCTCAAGCTTTTTATGTATATGATGTTCACATTTCACTAGTAACAATTTTGACGTATGACTTTCGCCTTCAAGTAATTTTCTCATTAAATTGCTATTACTTAGCAAATTTTATCTAGACTGACAAGTTTTCAATCACGAATACATCAATACATGAGCAAATTCTTTACTACGGAGCTATTTAAGTATTGATCTATCAGTTCTATCTATTTAAGCATTGCCAGTGTATTTAAAATCAATGAAAGATTAAGTTGGGAGGAATATTATTCAAACTATTGACAATACCATGAAAAAGTTGGAAGAATATATCAAAAGTCATTATCCGATTACATGTTTGCCGGAGTAAGTTTGACTGGAGTTTTAGGTATGGAATTTGGTAGGTTTTACTTTTTCCGTACCCTATTCATTACGATTCGTTATGGAGGCGATGAGGAATTATGACGTGATTGGAGGAATGCGTCTGTTTAGTAATAATCTTCAAGTTAATGAAACATACTTTCCTACCAGTTGATGTTTTACTCCCTCAGTAATACGATTTTCTCTTCCTTGTTACTTTAGGTACCTTCCGTTTACTATTCTCATTTATACTTCCTTAATCGTGCTAGAGACTTTAGTCTTTGAATTTCCATTCCTTCCTTCTGCTCTTTTCCTTCCCTCCCTCCCGTTTCTCCTTATCTCTCATAAATTCATACCTTGATAATCCTTGCAATGACCCATTTCAACTCACACCTTCCTTAACCATCTGTATCTTCACCAACTGGGGCTTGTCGCCTCCGACATTCCGCATCCCTCTCCAAAGTTGTGCGTCTCGAATTTCTTATCTCTCTAATAATCCCGAACACTTTGCTTCAACTTGAAGCGAAGCAGAAATGTTATTGGAAAGTTTATCGTTCGCCTCAAGGATGGTCTTTCTGGAAATCGATCAAAGCGAAATACGTAAATATCACTCATTTCATTAACATTTTCATCATTATGGCCGATTTATTATTGTTGTAGAAATTATTTACCTCTTTCTCTTTGGAGCTCCTATTAATGATTCGAAAGATTTCCACCAATGGGTGAATATAATACATTTAGGGATTTTGTAGCATTAGTTTGAAAATTTCCTTAATAAATTGCTGAAACCAGAATATTAATGCCTGGAAGTAATTGCATGCATTTATTATTACGAAAGGACTATGGCCCGGTATTATAATGTGAAATTTAAATGGACTTTAACTAAAGTTCAGTTTAGGGCCCAGTATTATAATGATTTGTTAGAGTTGAAGAGAAAATTATAGTCAATTTCCTATGTATATGATCGATTAGCATGGAAATTAACTTGGATTTTTACTTTAACTCAAACAAAATAATATAATACACTGCTAAAGTGAACCTTGGTTAAAGTCCATTTTATGTATACATTGTAATACCGGACCTATGTGTTACATGACATTTTTATGTATATCTGGCTGTAGACGTTTAACTATTAAGTATTACAGCGATAATATTTTAGATACAAAATTTTTAAAATAATTGTTTTTGAGCCCATGTAAAATACCGTCATAAACATGTGGTGGACGAAAATCGAGGGGAAATAGTTAGCAAGTGAGAGGATAAGAGGTTGAAAACGCTCCAAACGACGAGCCATTTTCGTCGGTCGTCCGTGCCCACTGGTGATCTGTTTTGGTATCAACGGAAAGTCATGAATTAACCGAAATTTTAAGAATCACAAAACGCCATTCAGATAGTTGAGCTACAATCTTCAGAGGCGAAAGTATTCTTAGGAATATTTTAGAATTACTTCAATATTCTATTATGTTTACTATAATACTCTATAGGGATTAATTCCTTCTGTAAAAATAAAATTTGTTTAGGAGAAGCTTTTTCTTGAAGATAAAATCTATAATTTGGTCAATGTTTTCTAATCTCTTGCTCTTTGAAAAAAGCCTTCTTGCACAGAAGTTTTTACACTGAGGAAAAAAAAAATTTTGATGTGATATTTATTGTTGACGTAATGACTGAAATCTGCACAAGATACTCATAAATTCATTAAGGTTAATAATTCATTTAGGAATAACTTTGTTTGATATAATTTCCAATAGAAGACAGGAGATAAAGCATAAAATTTATTACTTCTTTTATTTTTGGTATAAGGAGGTTTAGTTAAATAATAAAACGTGTTGATATTAAATTCACATAGAATTTAAGATAAATTTAGTGTACTGGATGAGGTATGAAGAGGCAAAACTCAAATTATTTGTATGTGAAAGAAAAGTATACCGTATGGACAGATTAGGAGTAATCTAAGGCAAATAATAAGAACAGTCAGATGTATTTAACCAAATATTGCGCAGATGACAGAAAGAGGGATTTATTCGAAGGTATTGTTCGTAAATGGACAAGAGGGGTAAAAGTTCTAAAATTCTGTTATCGAGAGACTCGTTTTGAGTGATGCCTACCAAATGTCACTGCCAATAAATGCTTTTTGGAAAAAACGTGACCATTCTATGGACTATTGGACCATGATTTTTGCAACATTTTTAAATTTATGCTATTTCATTTCGTTTCGTTTGATTAAGAATGTCAATCTATCTGTCCTTGATTTAACAATCCGGATATATTTCTATTGAGTTCAATCATGATTTTGGTCTCAATCCTGATAATGTCAGGGAGTTAATGAAAATAACGAAAAGTGATTTATTTGAAGTTTCATAGAGCGTCAACTATAAATTCATGAAATGCTATTCAATTATGAGAAGTGACGGTAAAATTTCTCATTGGATTCGTGAATGTGATTTAGCTGTATGTTTTTCAGGACGAAATGGAAAGGCTCCGAGAAATGAATTACGAGCTTTAAACGAAAGTACTTTTGGGCGGAGAGTGAGAGGTTTAGCGGGAACTTCATTGAGATAGGGAATAAAGTTTGGCTCTATTTAAGATTAAAGCTCAGATCGTCAAGAGAGGAGGTGAGCGATTTAATATCTTTTAAACGATTCTGTTTATAAAACTTGAAAATAAAATCTTGATTTTTGAAATCCTTACGTACGAAATAACGTGACAAACGATAAACATGTTACAACATTAGTAATACTACAATTTGGCAGCATTACACGGTTTTAATTACATTTAGATGTCCTATTTATTAAATACCTCTTTTTAGCTTAAATAACTTTCAGCTAAAAATAGCTACAAAGCTATAAAAAACCTCCTCTAATATTAACGAGTTTTTGTTTTTCTTTTTGAAACATAATTCTGTAGGTTTAATGGGATAATTTTTTACTATTAGGATACATATATTGATCTCATAGTAATTTATATTTTGCAATTACTCTCACTCCGAATTACATCGAGTATAGATTATTTTCGAATTTCAATTTATTTCGTTATTTCAATCATATTTCCTTTCCTTGAATTTTTACCGAAAATTATGCCAACATCATAAAATTATGAAAGAAAGTGAAACTGGTTTACGGCCGTTAATGAACTTGAAGATGGAGAGAATGTTTTCGAAATGCTCATAGGGTAATTCCTAGAAATCGGTAATTCCGACCTTCATTTTTGTCTCCAAACGCTATCTCCGACATACGGCTTATGGAGTGCTTTTAAACCTCTAAATCATAACGCATGTTTCTGGCATTATTTTTATGGTTCTATGAGTGAGAACTACGAGTACCTCTTAAAAAAGATTTGTTATTTATGTTTACTGATAGAATGCAATCTATACGCGAAGGATATTTCATAGATAAACATGGAGAAACCGTATTGATATATTTTCGAAGCTAATAATAAAAATCTTCCGACATGGAAAGGGATCGTAATTTTGATGAATTCAAATGTTTGTACGAATTTTTGTGGACTACAAAACACTCCAAAGTATATTCTCTCATTACTTCATGAGAAGGGCAAGAAAGAAATATTCTAAATGTGATCCTTGGCATTTTAATGGCTTTCAGAGTAATGAGTTTTGCGTTTTAATGCTTGAAACAAAGAAATGCTTTTACCAATGTTAACAGCTGCTAACAGAAATAACTTTAGTACCAATAGTAATTTGGGCTTGTTGTCTCTTGAAGTTGAAATTTTATATATTACTACTTAGAAGAGGATAATTTTAATTTTAAGACCTGAGTAAAAAGCTGTAGAGGAAAAATGCAGGACTTTATTTTAGTAACTACAAGCTACAGATAGATAATTGGGTAAGATAACGGAGAAAAAAATTCTAATATAGTAAATTTAATTTTTTCTAAACGAAAATCTTTCTGCTAATGTCCTTGATGTAAATCACATTCAAATTGTAAAAGAAGATCAAAGGGTTTCATATTCTGGTAATTTCAGCCGTTGCAATGGAATATGATCGCAATGTTTTGGAGGAAGTTAAACTTCCTTATCCGTGAGAGAAGCGTCCATCTCATATGTTAACAGGAGGTAAAAAGGAAAATAAGCGACGAGCGGTGTGAACAAAACTGTGATTCTGGGTTCAAGATTTATAATTTTCATCTGAAAAAACCTCTCAAAAAGGCTTTTTAAATCCTACGTAGATGCGCACGCTTCTGTGAAAATCTGGAAAATTTAAATTTCACGCTATTCATTTAAGACTGTGCTTTTTCTCAGAATTTATTTTTAGTGTTCGCCGTGCGGATGTTTAGGATCCCTATATAGCGTGTGTGGCTCTTTCAGCCGCAAATTTCAAACTTTTGGCTCTGAACATTTTTTACTTTAGGCTTTTCTCGAGGAGTGATGGATGCACTGACTGCATCAGAGTTCTCGCTCCTTAAGAGCTACCAGGAATTTATCTGAGAAGTAAAGCAATGTAATTGAATACTAGAAGAATTTCCAGCTTTTGCGTCCATGCTTCGCGGCGCCTATAGGAAATGAAATTCCTTTTCTGATTACTTTTATTTTTCATATCATCATAAAATGGTTACTGCCGACCTATTCGAGGCAGTTCGAGGCCATCTCACACAGCTTGTCTTTACCCCTTCTGAATGAAAATATTTGCTGTAATCCCTTTCAGTGAGAAGACTTTTCAATATTTGACGGGTTACTAAAATATAGACAGGAAAAGCTTCGTTCTTGCCTTCTGCTTCCTTTCCTCGATAATGGTATTACTGTAGAACGAGGAAAGTATTGACGAATATAATTTTAAGAATTTTAAGAAATGACGTTAGTTTAGTACCGCATATAGTAATGTTTACTAAATATAATATTTGTTGTGAGAGAAAAATATTTTGGGTGTTTTCAATTTTTCATCATTTTAGAGGATTTGTAGATAAATGAAAACCCACTTGAACTACGTAACCACTTGAAAAATTAAATTAGGGCATCACTATATTTTAACATAAGTACAATACAATACAATACAAGCGTCTTTTTATTGGGCGAAATTGGGACAAAAGAGTCCCATCTTCCATCTCACCCTTGCCATGATAATACGCAAGCATGAATATATAACATTTAACAAATTTTAAATTACAATATTTACATATTTAAGAAGAAAAACGGAAATCGAAATAAAGGAAGGAATGAGAGAATGGTTTTGTGGAGGAAAAAACTGTGATTTTTTTTGTCTCAGAAAAAATGTTTCCACTGCAAGAAAACACCCACAAAGGGATGTTTTAAAGGCATTGAGGTATTTGAAATCCCCTTGACATCTATTTCAAATCGTGAAATACAATACGAATTAGTTAGATTTATTGCTGAAAATATTATTCCGGTGTAACCGGTAATATCGGCATAAACATCTGTCTCGGTTTCATTTAGCATATACTCAATGCATACATACCTAAATATATAAAATAACTTCAAATGTCTTCAAATTAAAACTATTATTAACTTAAAGGGAAGGAGATTTTGCTTTTTCGTCCTAAATCTTCCCTGATTCACTGCTTTTTCTCATTCACACATGTACGTCATTTTTCTTAATTGTTTTTGGTTTTATATCTACTGAGGATTTTATGCAGATGATAGAGAAATTGAGTTATGTTGCGATACGTAATCATATTTCCAGGGTAGTATTCCGAAGCGGATTGTCATTTGTTGATGGCATAATAACTTGTAATGAAACCGAAAGGAAGGGAAGGTAAACATTTTTTCTTACTCTTCTCCACTTCTTGACATTTAGATTCTTTTATTTAATAAGGCCCACCTTATTTTTAAAAATTTCGTAAGTTTTAAGTCTATGCTAAGTATTTAGGTTTATTCTATTATATTAAATTTAAGTTTTTGTGAAAAGAAATATTTAGAAGCTGAGATAAATGTAGTAGGTTTATGAACACTACGTAAAGAAACAGATGTGTTTCATTAACTCACGTACTATTGTTGGGAAAGATAGGGCTAATTAATGTGTAGAGCTAATTTATGTTAATAACCCCTAATCAATAATTAGCGACTGAGAGTTTTTGGAATAGGAAAAGATTCAACTATATGGAAACAAATTCATAGAAAATATTCGTTTTCCTCTCAGTTTTCCTCTTTGATATTCCATCAAAGTTCTTGTGTTTTCATTTAATAAGGCTAACCTTGCCACGAGTTCAGTTCGTTTCCTTTGGAAACTTCTTTAGTTTTAGGAATTTTATTTTAATTTTTCGACCAAATTTATATTCTATGGAGCGGGTTTTCTTCTTTTCAATTCTTCATCAATTTCTAATTTATATTTTGAATTTTATTTTTCTTTGTGAAAAGTTTGTTAGCTAGCTATCTGTTTTCCATCGGACTATGCAAGGGTTTGACTTTGGTCGTATTATATCTTTCTCATTATATGCCATGTTTTTATCAACATGAAATTTATTGAGAAGAAGTTAAAAAGACTAGAAAATCAGAAATCAGAAGACTAGAATCAGGTACAATCATACATTAAGTCAGGTAAATCACACCATAAGAGAGGAATAATTGACCTCAAAGCTTTTGTTAGATGGGAAATATCAAGAAGAATATAGCTGTAGAGCTAATAATTTTTACACGAGCGAGGAAATTAAGAATAAGTACAAAATAATTAGTGCAATATAATATGAGTGCGAATTCTCTTTCTTCTGTATTCTGGAAACTTATTTTGACGATAACTTCCAAAATTAGGTAAACAAAGTTGTTAAAATACAGAAGAAAGAGATTTTATAATAATATCCATGCAAATCTGTTCTTCAAAGTTATTATTTGTGTTATCTAGAAGAATGCTATCATTGCTGTTATCGTGCAATTATTTATCTTACATTTTCCTTCGTAATTTTTCCATATTTTTTCCTATTTCTTTACGCGTTTATTCTCGGTCCGGCAAAGACGTGGTGTTGTTATTACGTAGTATCATTTCAGTCCTTCGGTAATATGTGTGGAAATGCATTTTTACTTCAACGGTGCAACACAGACTCTTCATACAAACATTTTCTTCTTCCGATATTCAACAAAATTAATTTATATTTAAATCACTATAAAACTCATGAACATGGTATCTTTTGTGTAATCGGGGCCGTTGAAAAAACAGATCCATGAAAGAAAATATAACGTAAACTTTTTATTTTATATTTTAATCAATTTGGCAGAGAAAATATGCAAATCTAATTTTTGAACTATCTTTTAAATGATCTATGCATCACATTTAAAAGCAGAATGATTGAAATAGATCGCCACGGCTATCAATTTAGTTTGCAAATAGAACGGAATGTACGGATTGCGCAGCATGTCTTCCTATTTTATCGATTTCAGAACGGAAGGATGGGGGCATTGGGGAATGCAGCGAGAGGCGCAAAGATTTCACGCACCTCATCCACAGTTTCTGAAAGCCACGAATCTTCAACTAATGATAAGAGGAAGTTATGGAGCTGAATATTCCTCCGCTCGCCTTTTCTCCCATTCATCTCACTCCCACTTCCTGTTCTATCCAAAAAAACTTCAGCTCTCCTTCGGTGTCATTAATCTCCTAAGAGAGACTCAAATCCCCAGAATGTTCCGTATAAGCCCTCTACATTTTCTATGACCGAGGACTTCAATATCCCGAGAAACCTCCAGAGAATAACCTCAGATACAAAAAAACTCTTATTAAAATTTTCCGATTACGACTGTCATCCCTTCGAGTTATGATGTACTCTCTGATTCCTTCCTTTTCTTATGATAGTAATTAGAGAACCGGCGGCCATTTTTCTGGACCACAGAATTCAATGACTATGAACGTCTCGTTCTAGAAAAGTATATTGTCTGCTCAATTGTTGGTTCGAATGATCAAAATTGGTAATTATTTTTCCCGATAATAAATTCTCTGAGGATATAGTAGACGTAATACTTCCACCCAGCTACACAAATATATTAGATACTACGAGAAAAGTTAAAGAAATAGAAACTGCGACTCGACATGTGGCAATACCAATTAGGAAAATAAATTGAGAGGCTTGTATGTCGCTTATCACACGCCCAATGGTGGCTAGACTCGTACCTACGTAGATGTTGATTTGGGTGCTATATAAAGACTGTATGGAGAAGGACAGTAGTATTAGTTTGTTAAGAGTGATCTTGTTACATGGGAGGATAATAAATCCTATTAAAATAACTTTGCTTAATAGCACACACACGTGTATGTGGATTTAGTATCAATGAAATTTATCTCCTGTTTTTTTCTTTTGTCATTGGAGGTTATTGTTCAATACAAGAAGCATATACTGCATAAAATATCGTCAAAATTATTTTAAAACTTAGTAAGCAACATACAAACATTTACTATTTCTTATTTACGTAACTTTAAGGCAAAAAAAGAAAAATAAAGCATTTTGAAATTCATAGAGCATAAAGAAAACTTCTCGTATATCCAGATGCCTTCCTACTAGTCTGTTAGAACCCTTCCAACGGATCTGTACGATTCTGTATTTCTTGTCTCAGATATGGAAGCAAGGGTTGCATATCTGATAAAAGACTTATTAATCTATAGTCGACAAAAGGGGAAATTTTCATGCCGTGAAAATATGGGGTTTAAATATTGATAAAGATCAGGCAAGAGATCGTTAGCAAGCATAACACACAAGTTGTCACATAATGTGTTGCTGCCAGCCAACTCTTTGTGTCATTCCCGGGGAGACGTAATATTCGTAGATATTCTTTCGAGCAATGAAGTTTCTTCAAAAGCGACCCAAAATACCATTTCGTACGTCTTCCATCATAAAATAATTATCTCGCCGTCGTCGAATGATGTCCTGATTTCCCCCTATATCCTCCAGTCTTATTAAAATATTCCAAAGAAAAAGTGGTCTCTCTCCTTTCTTACTATATGATAATTATCACCTCTTTCTTGCATTGATTTTAACGTTTTCTCACTTTAGGATTGCAGTATTCATCTTTAAATTCAACTTCAAAACCTCTTGACAATCTCCTACTGACTCTATTCTGGCTATATCACTTTTTATTACTATGAATAACATTAACTTTGAAAGTTTGAGTTCACAGAAAATTATTGGTATAATTATTTGTCTTGAGGCTATTAAGAGTTAATTCATCTTTACGTAATGCGAAGGCGCCCAAGCTGTTTTAAGAGGGGCCATATGAATCTATGGTTCTGTAAAATAGTTTGTTTTTCTTAATTTGTGCAGAGCATATGCATAATGGAAGTGCATTACATATTTGTTGATCGCGTAATGACTTATCTCAATTGAGTTTGCTGTAAGTACCTAATTACGAATGATACTTAGTGGTAATCGAAATAATTAAGCAAGCAAACAAGTGCTACGCAAATGCTATTAGACGCAGATTGGATGAAAGAAAGAGATTAGAAGCTAGGCTGCGATTTCTTAATACATTCAGAGAAAGTAAATTTGTGGAAGACGTAATCGGTATTATGCGACCCCTCTGTTGTTTTGGCCGATCCGAAAATGAGCGTAAAATAAGTGAAATAGTTGCGAGGACAAGTCGTTTTAGGGACTCATTCTTTCCGCGAACGATACGCGACAACATTAAGCTAAAGAGGTAATTCGAACGCTTGGTGTTCTCTCTCGCTCGAACACCCTATATGCTATACGCGGCTTGCACGGTATTTATGTAGATGTAATTAAATTGTTTCCAAAGAGGACGAGCTAGAAATATTTGGCATGTATTTTTATTTTAATTTGTACCGTCAATTTTATCGACCGTTAACATTATCCTGCCCTGTATTTTCTCTCAACTTTAAATATTACAACTTTGTCCTCCGTTCATTTTTAGAGAAATATTTTCTTTCAAAAACTACAAATTTAATAACTGATTCGTGTGATGTTTATGAAATTTTAAAATATTTTAGGAATAATGAATATATTTTTAAGGATAAAATGACGACTATGAATAAAGATCATTTTTCGCGCTGAAACGTTTTATTAAAATAATCCAGCTGGTTCCGAAGACCTGAAGACAATGAAAGAAAGGAAGACGGTTGTAAAAAAAGTTTTGTAAAAGGAAAACTATAAACCGGAAACAGCCGACGTGCACTTTGCGGAAGGATATGGATCCGTTGAAGAGAAAAGATGACGTATCCGATTCTGGAAAATAAAAGAAGAGCCTCCACATATTTATCCAACCTACTTTCAAAAGAGGAACACGTATAAAATTAGGGTGGTGACCCTTGCACCCTGTTACATTCACCCTTCTCTCTCTCTATTTCTGTTCTCGGACGTGACGGTGTTTGTATTTTCTGCTGACGAAAGTCCATCTTCTCCAGGAAATTACTCGTGATCCATAAAGTGAGAAGACCGCATCTTTGCCATAGCTTCCTCATACTTTCCACCTCCAAGGCTATCTATGAAATGCTCGCTCTCCAAATCAATAAGGCCTCGGAAAATATATTTTCTCTTCTAAACCCTGTGAATCGGTTCGTTGTTCAGGGGGTGTATTGTACCATTTTGTTTGGTTTATTGTTTTTCGTATTCATTTTAATTCATTAATAATATTGGAAAATGCATCATTACTATATTATTGTTTCAATGTTTTAAGAATATTTAATGTGATCCTTAAATGGAAATTTGTTATTAGTCCCTCCCAGAAGCCATTTTAATTTTATGAGAAGATGTGATTTCGTAAGAGACGATTGTATTATTCCGACATGGCAGTTTAAGTGTTACTATATAAGCATCTTATATTCATCTAATCTGTGCGCAGGGTTCCCTTGGTGGATAACTGAAGTTTCTTATGGTTAGAGATAGTTTTCATTTAAGTATTTAGCAAGGATTTGAAAAATATTTCATCGTTTGACATCCATCTACCTGTTTTGAAAGGTCAAATTTAGTCTTTTTCGCAATCATTTTGTATGCTATCTCAAGTGAAATTTCAGTGAAAGGCCTCAGAGTCAATGTTTCTCGTTGAATAGGAAGTGCGGACACATTCGTTAGTAGTCCGAACGATGAAGATGATGTAAAAGATAAAACTTAAATTTGACGCTCAAATTTTATTTCAGAGAGTTTGGCGATTAAGAGTTGGGATACCAGAAGAATAAGAATCTAAAACAAACGAAATGTAAATTAGTTTCTCGGTGACCTCTTCTAGTCCTCTCTCCGTCCCACTTATTCTCCGTCTTCGCATCCCCGCAATTTCACATGCTGTTTGCAGCAAACGTTTCAGTGTCTACTCTTTAGAAAAATTGCGGTTAAACATCGTAATTTTTTTCATAAAAATGTAGGGAATAAAAGAATATCTTAAACACGTGATCGATATACTGTTACATTTACCTCAAGTGTCTAGGTTGAATCCAGATTTACGCTTTTCCATTTTATATCTTTCTTTCTTTCAAGATTTCAATTTTCCCTCTTCTTTTTCCTTCTCCATTTCGGGCTCTCGGATCCCTCTCTGGTATTTTCCCCAGTGGGAATATTGACAGCAAAACTAAATGAAACTAAGATCACATTATCAGGAAATTTTAAAATTAACTTTAAAATTTCCTGATAATGTGATTTTAGTTTCATTTGATGTTAAACATTTATTTCCTTCGGTGCCTGTAAAGGAAACTCTGGCTATTTTAGAATATCTGTTGGTTAAATGCTATGTTTCGCCGGAAGTGGTGGTAGAACTTTTGTCTTTATGCTCAGTGTGCATTTCCCAGAATTATTTTGTGTTTAATAAGGAATCTTTCCTCCAGAACGAAGGATTAGCAATAAGTTCACCACTATCCCCCATTTTAGCGGAAATTTTTTTGTGTAATTTGGAGGAAAGAATATTCTCGTCGGGAGAGGAATGTTTAAATCATGTTTGTTTTTCGAAGAGATATGTGGATGACATATTCTGTGTTTGGAATGGCCCGGCTGATGGAATATCATTGTTACTGAACTACCTGAACCAGTTGCATCCAAGAATTCACCAAGGAGGGGAAGGAGGGAGGAGGTGCAGAGGGAGGTGTTTTAAACTTCCTAGATCTCTCAATTTCTATAGTAACCTCCCAACCGAAATTTAAAATATTTCGTAAAACATGTTATAAGGGCCATGTGATTCATAGCTCCTCCTCTCATCACTTCTTACATAAACAGGCTGCATTTCACGCGATGATTCATAGATTGGTACATGTTCCCCTAACCCATGAGGCCTTCTCTGAGGAGCTGGACATCATAAAGACAATAGCGGTCAATAATGGGTTTTCTGTGAAACTCATTGACCGATTCCTCAGAAAGAAATCTGCAAAAATAGCCACTGCGTCGATGTTCCCGTCTTTATCCCCGGTCTTGCCTTTAGATTTAGATTTATACCCCGCAAGGCGCCAGTGGTGCATGGTAGGGGGTGTTGCAGCACCAAAGACCTAACCTAATCCATCGTGTTTGCATCTCTAATGCTCTGTGGAAAGAACGACCAGAAGTAACAATCTGTTTTAGCGATTACTTCCTTGTAACGCTTGGTAGTCGCCTTTCGGAGATCGCGCTCGCTGTTTACCGGAATTACCATGTCTTCCACTTCATCTAAAAATTCTGAATCGATGAATTTGTCGAAAAGCTTTCGTCTATAATCCGATCTTCTCATTTTGAGCGAATTCCACCCGAGGGATTTTATCATAGCCGTAACGCTACTGTCGAACCTGAAGTTACCAGTGACGAAACGAGCTGCTCTACGTTGGACCATCTCTATATCTGATACTAACCCTACTTCATGTGGATCCCAAACCGCGCAGCAGTATTCGAGACTAGGCCTAATGAGGGTAAAATAAGCAATTTCTTTGACTTTTGATGGACATCCTCTCAGTGTTCTACTTGTCAATCTCTGCATTCTATTTGCTTTTCCTATAATGTCACTAATATGTTCTTTGAACGATAAACTACTGCTGAGTGTAACTCCTAGGTATTTATTATGGCGCACAAACTCTAGTGGGTATGATGAAATTTCATACTGTACGCTAATTACGTTGGTGGAACGGGTAAAAGACATCGCAACGCACTTCTTAGCATTCAAGTCAAGCTGCCAATCTTTGCACCAACTTGATATAACGTTTAGGTCCTTCTGTAGGATACTGCTATCATCTTCTGATGTTATCTCTCTGTATATAAGAGTGTCATCGGCAAATAATCTAACTGTGCTCCTTACATTATCCACTAAGTCATTTATATATATTAGAAACAATATCGGCCCTAATACACTTCCTTGCGGTACTCCTGATGTGATATATACCTCATTGGATAAAATTCCATCCAATGCAACTCGTTGAGATCTGCTTACGAGAAAAGATTTTATCCATCCGACCACTTTCTTGTCGATCTCATAGGCAATTAGCTTTTGAATTAGTTTTACGTGAGACACTGTGTCAAAAGCCTTCCTGAAATCTAGGAATACTGCGTCTGTTCTACCACCCTTATCTGCTGCCTTAGTTACGTCATTCATAAAAAGGGCTAACTGAGTTTCACATGACCTACCTTTGCGGAACCCGTGCTGGCTATGACTAATTGCTCCCTTCTGTGATAGAAAGCGCATTATTGAGCTCGCTATAAAGATAAGGTGGATAAAATTTCCTTTCTTAGGAAATATTTCCTACCGGCTACTAAACCTTTTGCCCCCTAACCTTAGAGCTGGGTTCTATACCCCAAGTAATCTTTCGAGGGAAATTTCCCACGTTAAAGATAAAAGAGATATCTGAGAATCCTCGGGGGTGTATGAGCTGAAATGTGACGACTGCAACCGTTCCTATTATGGGCAAACTGGAAGGTCATTAAAAAGCGCAGGAACACCAACGCTGCTATCGGTTGGGGAATTTGTCTTCCAGCTTTGCGGCTCACCTCCTGGAGTGCGACCACAACAGCTCCTTTATGCCGAGGCTGCTACATAGACAATCGACGGAGAAGAAGCTCGATTGTCTCGAGACATTAGAAATTGTGGCGGCACCTTCTAACTTAACAAACGAAATCACCTTTTTTAACACTTCTCTCCTCCTTACTCTACCTTCAAAACTGTGTGCTGACTATAAATGTCCCTTAGTATTTCCTTGGGTGTACCTGATGATGGCTGGATGACGAAACCGGTCGTGTAATAGATTGTGTGGAAAATACGAAGTCCGTTTGATTTTATTTAATAATGGCGTTCCACCAAGTAAGGTCTGATCATATTGATTATATATTAATTTTAAGTTAACTCGAACGCCATTCTTACACATGGCGAGCTAAAGCAATAATGGATCTTTTATATTAGTTATGGTGAGAGGTTTGAAATTCTTTGTATCTCCTCACATGTATCTCTCTTTACTTTTCTCTGCGATTCTCTTCCTCGTCCTTATTCTCAAACACCTTTTAGTCCCTTTCTCAATGAGATATTCTATAACTTCCCTTTCTGTCCCTTTTATTTTATCTACATTTATGTGCTCAGAATTGTCTTCAAACTGCTTATTCTGTCTTTTCACTTCTTCAATGTTTACCTTCCCTACACCATCCCAATAGCCTCTTACAATATCTCTCCCTCCACTTCTTGTGGTTTCTGATGCATTCATCGCAGATTTTGCTGTCGCCACAAAACCAGAGTTATTCCTTTCCATGTTTCGTGCTATCTATTATTTATGACGAAGTTCATGCATCAATAGCTGATTAATTTAGTTGAAGATTAAATCAATCATTGGTGTATGTGGAGGGTGGTATCAAATGGGTTGATACTTTCTGTGGAATTATCATCAACTGTACTGAATTTGGTTCATCGCTTCTTCTCTCACATCAAGCGCAGGAACATTTTTCTCGATCCCGAAATGGTTGCGCTCGTATGACAGATCATGCGCAAGGTTTGTATTTCCGGAATCCTTGTGTGCATTCCTTTTCCTTGTCGCTCTCTTTATCCTTCGCTAGGATTTTATTTTGTTTTAGTAGTTTGTGTACGAAGTTGTTGTTTCAGAAAATCAATTGAAGCTTTTTATTAGAGGAAGCTGTCACCAGGGCTCATTAGCAAGAATTACTTTCAAGATTACCCGGTATAGTAGGAGAGATGAAAAAAGTTTTTTCGGGATCACTGCATTCATTCCCAGCAGGTCTGTTGTGTTACCTCAATTCCGATTCATATTTCTTGAAACAAAATTCCTGGGGCACATCCGACATTGCCATATTCGGTATTTTTCTGGGAACATATATGTGACATGTTCCTTCGACCTTTTTATATTAAATTACCCTATCCTTCGCTGAATCTACGTTTAGTTTTTGTGTCATGCCGTTGTTTCTTATATATTTTAGTTAGCGCAACCTTTAATAGACCAGATAAATCTCATTTCTAACGTTTCGAATTGTTTTCAGTATGTTTTTCTTGGCACCCATGATTCGGACCCATTCAGTGATTTGGCCACTGCCATTACGTTATATAATTGCCTGTTATTATTACGTCTCACTCTCTGGTGGTCCCCGCTAATGTCTACACCTGGAAGGAAATATAGTTTCAAAATAGGAGATAGTTTTATTCTCAATTATGTAGATTATTTCAGCATTTGGTTTCTTCTTTAAAGAACTTTCCTTCGAAAAGTTTTGTTAGAATAATACTGTACCTTATTACTTACTGATGTTATACCCATTGATTGACTCCATTGAATTTCAAAACGATTAGAGGAACTCAGATGGAAATTTTTTGTTGACTAGAATTATATTTACTAACCGTTTCATGATAAAAATACGGTCTTAAATAAACAAATCATTCAATTTTGAGATTAAATTCAGCTCTTTTCCCGAATAATCATACTTTAATATCATATAAATTTACAGGAGTGAAAACGCGTTTTCTTTTTAAACAGTGGCCTTGCTTGAACATTTCCTTAGAACATTTTCCCTATTTCAAGCTTGAAAATCAAAAGAAAATCGATCGCAATCAAGAGAATGTGCTCACGAGTCTGTGTTTATATTTCTCTTAGGTGCAGTTTTCCTTCTTTCTCATTAACCATTATTCGCTTTCCCCCCTTCTCTCCATGCATCTCTCCCTGAAATTATCCCTCTGAGACCGCAACTACCATTCTCCGTTTTCCCTCTCTATTTACCTTTTCCTCTTCTTTTCTTTTATTCGTTTACTCTTGTTAATTCTCCTCTTCCTCTCTCTTTGCAAACTCCCTCAGTACCAGAGTGTCGACAATTGTGAAATACGGCACTTAAAAATGAGGGCAGTTAAATCTGTCGAAGAGATATTTCACAATTCACCATAAACTAACTTTCCCATGGAATGGGTACTCCATCCAAATGCGTTTTCAAAAGCAGAAATAAGGTACTCATCGTTTTTAGACGGGCATATGGACGTCCACTCCTTTAAATATTTTTTATAAATTCCGCCAGCCATGCGTCATCATGTAACATTTCTGAGAGGACAATAAAAAAGCACTTGCTTGCTTCAAATGCTTCAAATCCCCATCTCCATTACGGAGTGAAAATTTTGACATAATTCTGTGTTCGTAACTCTTGGAATTTTCCGGTAAGACCGCAGAGATTTAGCATCTACCTTATCCTTTGTTATTTATGTGCTATATTTCAGCCGGATAAAAGAGTTGTTGGATCACCTACCTGCACCTATAATAATCTATTTTCGACCCCATAAATAAAGATATAGATAATGCGGTTGAACACGTGCCACAATTTATAAATTACACCCAAATTTTCTTGAAAAATATATTCGAAGTAGTTGATCTGTGCTCCTTGGATTGTTTTTCAAATAATACTAATTGTCATGTTTCAAAAATTTTCTTTCTTTTGTTTTGTCTTGGAACTCATCTTGCTTGGTGGGTTTTTAAATATAGACAAAACATTACTAAGTGAAAAATATATATTTTTCGGAACATTTTTGGTGATTTGATTGAACTAATTAGCTATCAAAGATATCAGTATTTATGCGACTTAGGCCGCAATTTATTAATTTTTAAATAGGCATCTATTTTGAATATTTCTTAATTTCTTAGAGTATCACATAGTAATGCAAATAATTGGTTAAAAGAAACCTCTTTTATAGTCTCATGGTTTACATAGATCCAAGTCTACGGATAGTGAATATAGGAGGTTTAAGGTAAGAGGTCCGTTACTCCCTATTATCTTCCGATACCTTGATTAATTATGATTTATCTCCGGGCATCGTCTTCAGGTGACAAGGACGCCATCTGTTGGTGTTGAATGTTGGGAACCCAAGTGGCCTCGTAGTGTGCCATTAAGATAGGTCGCCTTGCCAAGGCTTAGTACCCTAAGGGTGACCCACAAACAAGATCGGCTCTCGGTGGAGTAGCCTGTGCTTAGGATGGACATTAATTGAGTTCGTTTGGATGATAAAGAAGCTGTAAATAATTCTACTTTACTGAAATCCCTTTCTCGATATATTTTCATTACGACGGTAGTATTTAAAGTAGACGGTTTTGCATATGGCGAATCCCGAATGTAGAGTTAAAGTAACTGTAGAGTTCTGTTTGGAAAGTTGTATTTGAAAATATTAGGAAGACGTTCTTATTTCGTTTGAGGCAATAATACCATCATGATCCTCGTCGTGACATGGTATTATGCTAAACGATTTTCCTTAGTAACCGTTAGGAAACAAATATTTAGAAAATTTCCCAGAAAGAACTCAACGGTATTAAATCATTCAATTGTATGTTACTATACAATAAACAGCGTTAAAAAATAATCCCAAGGTTTCTTTACTCGTTTTTTTGGGTTCAGTTCAACTAAAAGCTCTTAAATTTATTTGGAAATGGAATCACCCTTTAGCACTTTAGGTAGGATAAATTGGCTGTACTGGGTGTTAGACTCTCTGAATCCGTAGAAATCCACCCTCAGTGGATTTATACGACGTGTGAATTGAGAGTGACACAGTCCCTTTATTTTTATTAATGATATATAAAGTATGAATGTATAAATGATTCCTAACTACATCCTGGTATTGTACGACTTGAACGTCCATTATTTTAAACAGAACGAGTAATACCGATCCGAAGATGAGATGAATTTAGGAAATTTCACATCATAAAAGGGGAGAAATTGAGCTCCTATTTTTAATGGAATCGGAAAAAGCCTAAAATCGTGGGGAGATGGCCACGAGAGGAGAAGTTCAAATTCCAGGTCCTAATTTTTGTGGCGACATCCGAACCACTAAGTGAAGAGTTCTGTAAAAGTTTTGAAAGAAAAGACTGAATCTTGGCAGCGGGGAAACTGAATTCTTCTACTGAAAGGATCCTTGCGGTAAAAGGAAAGATAGGGATTTGATAGAGAAGCTGGATGAGGGAGTGAATACTGGTAAAGTGAAACTGAATTAAGAATGAATCGAAAAAGTAGTAGATATTGAGTGGGGATTAGTGTGTGCAATATTATATATATTTACTTTGCCAGATCCGACAGTGAGCGTAAAATAAGAGAAATTGACGCAAGGACAAGTCGTTTTAGAGACTCTTTTTTTCCGCGAACGATACGCGATAAGAATAAATTAAAGAAGTAATTCTACTCTTGGTGTTTACACCCCCTGCCACACGCCCGAAGGCGGCTTGCAGGGTACTTATGTAGATGTAGATGTATTATACAGAGATTTATTGAAAATAATTATTTCTGTATTCCGTAATGGAATTCTAAAAGATCAAGGCAACTTCAATTGATTATAAAATAATTACTATTGGGGGTACATATTAAGCTAAAGTAGAGATTATCGTCGGAATGGATGATGATTAAAAAAAAGGTTCTCGAAAAGTAGGAAATAATATATCGATTCTCACAGTGTTAATGATTAATATGACATTTTTTCTATGAATATGACTATTCTTAATAATCAAAGAGGGAGGTACTTTTTCTTCATCACGAATCAGGCAGATGTGTATTACGGCGAGATATATCGATTAAATTTTCAGTTAGTGATACAGACGTACATGAAAATTCTTTACTTCCATTAAAGTTTGTGTGTCAGTATTCGTGATGATATTTTTCGTTACGATTAGAAATCAATGCTAATAATTTGGTAACAAATTCAAGTAGTCATTTAAATGAAAATATTTAAGTATCGCAGTGATTTAAAATTTTCCTTGAGCCGGTACGCTGCTGCAAGAGAAGTCACGAGGTGATCAGATCATGAAAACCGTCATATTCTGGAGAAGCCGCCGTTCTGAGAGCTTCTCCGTGAGCTACCTGGCTGCCTCCTAACTGCCTTTGGAGCATTTCAAATCTGTTTTAAAAACGATCTTGTATAGTTTCCTCTTTTAAGCATTGGTATAGTCAGGAATTTACGAATGTTCTCTGTTTCAGTGAAATGTTCTTCGTAAGTTGCTTTTAAGTGTTACAGATAACAAATGATCCGCTAGTACCAAATGATGTGCATAGTGTAAATTACGGCTATATAAGGAGCATTAAGCCATGGTGTAAATATGCTGGAGGAAATATTGAAATGTGTGCAGAATTATAGCGTTTAATAGTAGTGTACTTCTATGGTATCATTTTCATACTGCGCAAAAGCTTTCGATTAAAGCGACACATGTACTTATATTTTAAATTATATTCCAACATTCTAAATATCCGTCGTCATGGATGGCAGACTACAAAATTATAAATACTGCCCTAATTTCAATCTTTGTATCCCAGCGTGAATAAATCGATTCATTTGGGGTGTATTTCAACTTAAATGCACATCCTTGGTAACAGATCTTATACTTTAAAATAGTGAAATTATTTTAGAGTTCATTCATGCTATATTTTCCGTATAATACCATGCTATTACGTACACATTTTCCTGTAATAGATACATCTCTCGTAAATGCAAACACTATAATGGGGCATTAGAAAGATATCTCTCGTGCTACGAATCAAAGAATACTTCTTTCTTTTCTGTTTTGTGTGCTAAATCCGCTTTAGATATTAAATAGAATTTCAGACTCCTCTGCTTACATAAGATCCTGAAATGTAAAATTCCCCGCTTATATATGAGTAGTAACTCGTAAATAGGTAGGATCTTCTTGGAAATGCCTTTGGAGCCTTAAATTTATTCCGATTCGGACTTCACGCGTTTTTGTATTCCACGTCTGCAACATTTTCTTTTGGGAGCACAACTCTTTCCATGTGACAATACTTCATTGTCAAATAAGGTGTCTTCTTCTGCAGACAAAGAGAAGAATATTAAATTTCATGCCTCACTTTTTAAAACTGGATGGAGTTGGTTTTGAAACCTCTCAGAACTCGGCGACGTTCCAGCTTCCGAACGTAACAATAGACTGCTCCTGACAGCTCGAACTGATGAACAATATCTCCACTATCGAAAAAGAGGAGTTTCTTTAAGTAGATCCTCTTACGGGAGCAACGGCCTGTCGTGCTCTATAACTAGTAGTAAACCTATATTTTTTTATTCGAAATCCACGACACAGTATTTCTTCGAAAGTTACCTAAGACGAATTTAGTCTTAACAAGCTGAAAGCAGCGCAGGAATAATTCCGAAAAGAAAAAATAGGGGATACCGGATTGCCAAGTTGGTAGCTTTCCCGAAAGCGGTCCAGGGTTTGATTTGCGATAGATGGCCATAACGAGCGAGAAATGAACTCAGTTGTTGTAGTGATACAAGTGTAGTTCTGTCATTCAGCCTGTTCATTATATAAATTTTGATTTTTTTTGTCAGCCAAAAAAGGAATTTGCTCTATGATGACGCCGAGGTTGGATGGTTTGTTTTGTCATAATCAAAAATGCTAATATCAATTTTATATTTATTTTTCCTCTTCAACTTGAATTCTTAAATATTTTCTCAATTGACTGAAAATATGGAAGTTTTAACACAACCTCTTATTCCTATGTTTTGATTGTTATGTATTGCTTAGTTTACTAAAGTTTGACGTATTTTTCATAGGAACGAAAAGTTGCTGCCCTTAACTATTTTATAAATGTCTTCATTTAAAAGTTTTCTTTCCTTGAACGAAAAAAATATTCCAAAATCAATTTCTCTATCAATTTCTAAAAATAGGAGGACGTGAAGATCTGATTATAAGAAAAAAATAGGTTTCATTTCATAAAAAAGTAAATTTTTATCACGAACATAAATTTTGTATATTTTGAAATGCTTATGATAATATCATCTTGATCAGAAAAGTCATAGTTAATTTCGGATACAAGCCAATATTTCAAAATGTCCAGATATACTTTGAACAAAATTTCTTCTTCCTTTTGTGAGTCAGGTCTACATTCAATAAGATAATAACTCTTTTTATCTTCTGAAAATTATGCAATTAAAACTTTCTGGCGTTTAACCGCTTTCTTGACTGTTGCTGAACTGAAGTTATTTTAAGTATTATCGAAAAGTTTAAGGTTTAAAAACATTCGGTCAGCCGTATGTTAGCAGTCGGAATTCGCTTTTAGAGACAAACGGGAAACTCCGAATTACAACTTTCATTATCGAAAAGGTATGCTGTTTATTTGTATTTTTCATAGTTGGTTTGATACAAGATGGTTGAATAGAAGAAAATTCTGTTTCTTGCAGTTTAGAGAGCCTTGAAAAATAAATCTTTTTGATATCTAAAATAAGTGAATGCTGGTTAATAACCATAAAATAAATATTATAATCATTTCTTACAAGAAACAATACTTTGTAACTTCTACAGTAGATTCGTATTGACTAGTTTAGTCAACGAGAGATGTCAACTCGTTGACAAAATCAGGAACGAGTCATAGGAACGAAATAATAATGTTAAGCGTGACATGAAGTCACGCTTGACCAATTTCATTTTATAATTAATACTTTTAGAAAACAAAATTGCTCTGGGGTTACTTAGAATTCATTTTAAGTGTCCATCGACACATTCTCCAATTTATTTAATTCAATTCCGATCATACGTAGTGTAGGATAATTGAGCAGTTAAAGAATAAGAAAACTGTCTATTCAACCTCAGCCGTAATTTATTTTAAATTGCGAAAAATATTTTATTCCATTGTAAACATTCCTTAATTTTTAATATATCAAAGAATATTTTTCTTTGCATTTCTTCTTTTCGCTCCTCTTTCCTTTTCCACTACCTTTGTATCTTACCTTCCCTCTTTTCTTTTCCTCCCCCCTCCTTTTAGCAAATTTCTCTCTTATTCAGCCCTTTTCCATCCTCTTAAGTCACTTTCACATTGTCACCCAATCTATCTCCAGCGTTCGTTCCCGTTTTCGCCACTTTAATCACATCATTTTGAATTTCGGCGTTTTCTCATCGATCATCGATAGTTGGTCGCTCCTCTGGTTTCTTTTATGGATGAAAACCATTAGCTTACCAAGAAAGCTAGTAGTCCCCGCATAAAATAATTTATGGGTCCTTTATGGATACTCAGCTTCGACCCAATGCCCTAAGTCTCAGAGCAACACACACTGGTAGTTGCAGGGCCTATAGATACGCCTTTGCAAGGAACCTTTGAGAATTTTCTATTCGTTTTCTATCCTAGCACTTTTATGCCACTTCAAATTCACTTTTTTTCGTAAATGATAAGAAGAAAGATATGATTTGTTGATGGCATATTTCTTTTTATCGTATTGAGATGAAGAAAATCTGCCTGTGAAATATTTGAATTTTACTTAATAAGCCGTAGATATCTCTCATTTGTTCCTTATTTTATATTTAATCGAATAAAATTTACTAACGTTGACGACAATGGCGATCACCAGATGGCGTTATATTAAAATGAGAAAATGCTTTAAGTATTTGTAACATAATACCTCCTCTAAGACAGTCATATTTACTTTACGAATTAATAATATCATACGAATTAATAGTATCACTCTTCATGTAAATTATAGAACAAATATATTTGTGGCTGAGCCTTTCTTCTAAATGAGAAATGACGGTAGCCATGGATATTTGAGGTATATAGGTACTTTTATCGATATTAAACACTGTGAATACGTTCCCCAGAAATATTCTGACATTCCTTTATGACATAAAATCTTTTATGAAACAATATATCCAGTCCCATCATGAAAGGAAGACAATCAGTTACTCTCAAAAGACTTCAATTATTTACTAAAGAACTAATGTAGCAATTTTTCTTCTGCTCTTAAAAATTGCTCTTAATAGTCTCTCTTGGAAAATTTTTGGCAGTCGAATTTTTGAGATAGATATTCACTTTATTCACTTCCTACATCGGAAGACGTCGTTGTTAATTGTGTCAAAATAGGACGCCATCTATTGACTAAGGGGCGAAGCAGCGAGGCATACTTCCGCACTTCAATTTTTCGGTCACTCGGGCGTAGAAGTAGCTTTGATCTTTTAGTGAAATCAAATCTCCCTCTGTGAGTACGGGCATCATTCTTTGGCTTCTGTATTTGAAGCACTTACAGAACACAACGTTAATGGAATGCTCAGCACATTTATATTACACTCTCTGACTCTTCTTAAGTTCATTTTTATGCTTTGCTTCTTGATGTTTTATTCTAAATATTGATTCCACTCTTACTTGATGTATTTATATGTTCACGACAGAATTTTCCATAGTATGGACCGCGAGCTAAAATGCGTTTCGCAAATTCCCCTTAAGTTTATATTTTAATTTCGATTCCAGAAAATTGTCTTCGTGGATGTAATAAATGTAATTAGCGTTAAGAAACTCAATTGAGAATATATCCATGGATAAAATGGGTGTAATATGTCAAACTTCTTATCGAAATCTTTGTCATCAACTCAAGCCTTATTCTACAATGCATATTTGCTCAATCTGTGAACATACATTAAGACCCAAGTATCTCTGCATTACAGGCAGACGTAAATTATGTATGTGTGCATTTACATACTCGATTCTCCTCAAGTGCTAAATAGCGTGTACAATCCTCAAGTATTTATAAATAAATTCTGGGGTAACGTAACGTGTGGAAAATTAATTTTTTTCTCTCTCGTCAGGGGTTTCCTTATTAATTGCTGTTTTGGCCTGCTTGGATATTAAGGTTGGCTTGGTGATATGAAGGTTCCACAACCTTGGTATTAGTGTCGTAACTGACTATATGCGCCGTGCTTTGCAGTACCTCAACTATTCTATGCGCAGTCGCTGAGTAGAGATCACGTTAATCTTACCGAAGAAAATATCCTGAAGAAGTTGCCGCAAACTCTTATTGAAAAAATTCTTCCTACTAATTTTGTTTTAGACAAAATATCTGCAATAGTTATTAACTCAACGATAAAATATATTGTATGCATCAAATACATGTAATTTACTTCAGTGCAGGTGCAGGTGAATTGAATGAACAGTGCTAATAAGTGTAATACGAGTGCTAGTTGAAAGAGTAAAGGCAAAATGAAACTATATGACGGTGATTAACGCTAAATCTTTCCTGTTCCTGATCTTTCAATTTCCTCTCCCGATCCTTCAAATTGATTTTTTTAAATTTCATAAATCATTTTATCAGTTTATTATGCCAATCACTTGATTGTTATGGAACTATTCCGTTTGCGAGTCTCGTTTGGAATAACGACAGATGTAAGGGTTTCTAAACGACACAGAATCAGGAGTGACTTTGTGGTAATGATTAACGTTAAAAAACTCCATTTTAACTAAAACTTTTACTAAATCACTAGATTTATACAAGTACGACCATGGTTTCGCAGCATGGCTGCATCATCAGGTGACTGTTTTATCCCTTTCAGTCACCTGATGATGCAGCCATGCTGCGAAACCATGGTCGTGCTTGTATAAATCTTGTGGTTTAGTGAAAGTTTTTGTTAAAATGGAGTTTTTTTGCAACGGTTTCTTTTCATATTGCATTATTATCAAATAAAAATACAATTTTAAAGCCGTAAACGGGCGTTACGTAAATCCTATTTTTATTCCTAAATTACATTTTTATTTCATGTTCTATTTTTATTTGAAAATTTTATGACAGCTGTATCTCTTATTTTTCCTTCCATATTACATAAAATTATGATTAACCAGTTAAAATAATCTTATCTATCTAAGGAATTAACAGTTCTTGTCAAAAGGAAAACATTACAAGGTGATGAAAATCAGAGGAAAAAGTAAGTAGTTTTCAGTAATCCCTGTATGGGTGTGCGGTTTGCATTAGCCAGCGTATATTTTTTGACCGAGCACCACTGCAGCAAACATGTGAAGTTGACGTAAATTTTATGAATATATTTTTTCGGCCCCTAGGTGAGGAATGATTTAGATTGGGGATTTCTCGCAGGTTCATGGAAGTAAAAGCTCAATCTGTATTTTTTTAGGATTTCCAATATTGCAGCGATTAGCAGTATTTGGGAAGCTAGCGTTAAAGAGGTAATTGCTCGATTACTCCATCTCGACCTAGAATTTTTTCTTTGCAGAGCCATGTAGGTAAAGTGTTTGACTTTGGTGAAAAAGGTTCCGGGTTGGTTTGCTCTGACCACTGAGCTATCAGTGGTCAGAGCAACTAAGCAACAGAACCTGGTTCTAGTCCCGGTACCGTCTTGTTATTTTAATTCCCGGTTCTCACCAGGAGAGCAATGGATGATAAAGAACACATTCTAGAATAAAGATTAGAGTGATTCTCAAAGCAGCAATTGAAGCATCTTATTCTTTACTTTACTCTTTTCTTGGTGAAACAGCAATGAATTATATTAAATATGGAGCAAGAAGAAATACAAGTTAATAAAAATTTGGTTTTATAAGGTTGATGAGATTAAACTAAGCGTTTATTCAAAATTGTAGAGTAGTAAAATAATATAACTTAATAGTTGATGCCGAATATTCTCATGGGTTGTTTCTATTTTCAGTAAAATCGTAATGTGTTCTTCTAATTCAGTGTAGAGAACATTCACGCCTAAAGCAATCAGGTTACGTGCAGTTATAGAAGCAGAGAAGCCGATACAGAATGAAATAGTAATTGGATATTTTAGTTCTTCTTGTAACTGACGTATTGTGTAAAATATAAATTATAAATCAGTTTTTCGAATTGCTACATCTGCGTCTTGTATGATTCCATCCAGGATATTTTTTTCAGTTCAATGGTTAAAGTTCCAGATTAGCAACTTTTTAATACAAGAAAAGGAATATATAATGATTACTAATTAAACGTTCAATGAAACATTATATTTTAGGCAACGTTCATTTCAAGGATGCTGTCCTTATGGCATCGTAAAGGATTATATCGACGAAAAGATGTTCATATTTTACTTCCATCTTGAAATCTATATGGAATAGATTTGAGAGAGCTCAATACGGAAGGAGAGCTATGCTTTGTAGGAAGCAGCCATTAAGGACGTGAGATGCCTTAATTAGGCGTCAGGTCACTCATTCGCAATAAAAAAGCTGCAGAGCATTCATTTTACGCCAGAGAATTGCTCACGCAGCCCATCCCTAACTTCCTCTTCCTTCCTTCATCTCTTTCTTCATTGTTTACATTCTACTTATGTCCTTGAAATCTCTCTCATCTAAACTTCAGACATATTTTTTCCCCTTCAACTTATATTTTTGCCGCATCACCGTCGAATTAAACATCTCTTGCTTACATTTATCAGATTAGCAAATAATACTAATCTCTGGTGTACTAGATATGAAAATATTTCATAATATTTATGAATATCACTACATTGATAATGATAAGATAATATATGATAATATTTATGAATATCACTGCATTGTACATGCGTAGACTGTTATATCTGACGAAATAGTTATCGGAATGAATCCACTTTAGTCATCTTGAAGTATCGATCAATGAAAGTTTTGAAATCTGAATTATCGAGGTTGTATAATCAGTGATTTTTAGAATTGGAAATTCACTTAAGTATCCTTATTTGTATGTGTATGTTTTCATTGTGTCTATTTTCTATTTTTTACTAAAATGAACTCATCACGCGCTAATGAACCATTTTTAAGGGCATTGGAAAATGTTTAGTTTCTTGAGGGACAAACTTATGAATGTTTTCAATTTTTAATTGACATTTCTTTTCCTTTCAGGTAAATTTCTGATATGGCACTTCACTGAAACGATGCTAATTGTAAGTACACAATCATATTCCTTAGGTTGCTTCTGAGAGAGAGAGAGTAAGTTTAAAAAAAAAATTTAAGAAGGGTAGTTTCATACACTAATATACGTTTGTATATTTTTTCTGTTGGCTTCATGAACAAGTTGTGCTTTACTATTAACGATTCTTAAAGAAATTCTTAAATGTAGTGCTTACTCTCATTTTTTCTTCCAAAAGTAAAGAAATTATTTTTGGCAATTTGTTTTACGTGTGTTTTTAATGGGAAAATTTTCCGTTTCAAAGAAAAGCCAACCAAGTCTCTTTTACATTTCGCCTTATTTTATGTGTTGTGACTTTTTTCAATGAAAATCTCATCTCAGTGGTACTATTCTTTTAAGTTTAGATGTGTTTTTCTCTCGTCCGGCGACAAAGATAGGTTTAAATGGTATTGCAATATAAAGTTAAGTTATATATTGAAATTTTGTTTCAGCAACACTATTATTTGAGATTTTTCCAGGGCTATATTAATTTAATGTGGTAGTTTAACGAGGATATTCTCTAAATACCAATGTTTACATGCATTTTAATTTAACAGTGAATGTTTTTATGCTTGTTTTTCGGAAAATTCTCCTGTATCCATAAAACGATTAAATATATCTGACAAGTGTGGGCCAATAGTCGGCAAATCGCAAATTGTACGTATTAATGAACATTAATTTGTACCTATATATAAGAGGAAGATGCTTGTCAAGTTTTTTTGGACTACGTCGTCAACAAGTTGTTTTATCCTATTTTACATTTGCGACGATATTGTTAAAATGATCGATGCTATGCATCGCATATGTATGATGCAATGAATACGGTTGATACGTAAGAAGCGATGCTTTACTGGTTTCTTGCCATTTTGTCCTTTTCTGTCCTTTAGTTGCATGTATGAATAATAAGTTTACCATTCTAAAAATCTAGAAAATGTATCGAATTCAACTGTTAGTATATATATTCGAAGAGAGATTATTTTCTAATCTTCTATTTGTTGAAGTCTATACAACACAACGTTAGTTAAATTTCTTACCATCTACATCTATTATTAAATTTTTGCAGGCGTTGTCAATGAATACACCAATGTTACGAAAATAAGGTTATGGGTATCTTAAACTTATGCATAGAATTTCCTTGTGGATAAGTAAAAAACCTGGAGTAAGAAAGTCTAATAAAATATAATTGCAATTTATTACAGTTAAGCCGATACAAATGATTGCATAGTTGCTTAATTTCTAAAATAAATAGCGTCACATCTTTGTCTTCTAATTCTTCCTTATTATATTCTCAGTCGTCGGCTCTTATAACGGTAGCTTATTAGCCGATGACGTTCATTACTGATATCAGGATTGAAATTTCCATTGCGTCCGTTAGAAAGCTTTGTTAAGCTAATTGATTGACACATGAGTTTCCCATCAGGTAACTGAATACAAATGATGAATCCTATACGTGTTCATATTTTCATTTGTCTGGGTTGTCTGCTCACTGACGTAATTCATCTCTCCGAAACTTTATCTTAGCGTGTGGATTTGACATATACGAAGGGGTTTTTCTTATCAAACATCATATTTGCCCAACATCACAGGAATTAACTGTTTTGATGACTCTAATTCTTCTTCATACTAAGCTTAGTCCCCCGTAAGGAGGAGATCTTTATCTCCAACTACATTCTTTTATTGGAAAAATCATCTTTAATACTTCATTTTATCTGTAATTACTAATAAGGGTTAGCAACTTCTAAGTTTAATCTTCTAAGCACGGCCAAGCATGAAGTATATGTATATCGTAAAAATTGTTATAGCAATATATAAACCATTGTTATTAAATATCTTAGGTAGAAATTCAAGGGGCCAAAAAACTGCCATTCAGAGTTCGAAGTAAATGAAGTTGTAAGAATAACCATTCCGTTACTTTCAAGTAAAATCGCAACAATTCCTCACTCACCTTTTCTTCATTAGTAAACAAATAAACGCACAAATCACTAATCGTAGCTCAAAATATACTGTAAAACAATCATATGCGTTTTCTTATCTAATATTGATCCAAAACAGCTATTAGAGTAATGTACTGAATCGATCGTTATTTCACTGGATATTCGGATAATGCATCGTCATGTTCAATGATTGCGCTTGTCATGGTGCGGTCAGAAAATATTTCCATCTATCCGATGCGAAATGAATGAGTATGTTGTAGAGTATGTTCTATCCTTGAAAGACATCCACAATTCAAATAAGAAGAAGAGACGCGGCATGGTAATTCAGTGGTTAGAATACCTGCTCGGAAAGTCGAGACCCTGGTTCGAGTCCCAGTCATGTCACTATTTTTCATACTGTTTATTCCTTGGGATTCAGCCGCACGGCTTATTGTGCAAAGTTAAAAAAAACACCTCTCCTCATCCTTACAATTGAAATGTCTCCTCTCCCTAGGTCCCCTCTCCCTCTCTTTTCCAACAATTCTTCCTTCCCCTACCTGTAATTCAGTTTCTTTTATTTCCTCTTTCTTAATTGCCACGCCAACGGGTTATCGTCGTAAACCAGACGCCGACGAGTTCCAGCAAAGCTCCTTCTCGCACCTCGCATCTGTCACACCTCCTTCGACTTCCTTCGTTGCTCTTTTGCAACTTCGACTTACGAAGCGAGAAATCCTTTAAACCCCTCGCCACATTTCGCTATTCAAAGAGGATCTTTTTGTTCCTCCCTCAGATGAGCTTCCGGAGAATTTTCCCTTTGGTAATTTTCGAAACTCAAGTTCCAAGATTTGAAAGGAAAAGATGCAGAAAGGAAGAGAGAGAATGAGGAATTTGGAAGAAAAAATACAGGTAAAAATTCGTATTTACTCGTGTATCGCTCGCACTCGTAAGTCGCGGACCCTAATTTTTACAAAGAAAATCGTGAAAATCCGTTCTGCCTCTATCCATGCTGAGTGATGAAGCCAAACTAATTCTAAAGCAAAGAAAACCCAACCCTAAACCAAAATTTTACTTCTGAAAGATTACTGTTTAGCGATACGGTCGAGCATCGTTGTCTGGTAAGACATTTTCGGGTTGGATCCGCATGTGGTGGTGGTTCAATATTCGAACCACTCATTTTTAAGCATTCTCGAGTAAGACGCGCACCCGATTTTGTATTATTAATTTTCGGAATAAAATTGTCCTTGTGCATGAAATTGAAACTGTCGTGATAGCTTAGAGGTCAGAGCAGCTGCACGGAAAGGGAGTGACCCGGGTTCGATTCCCGACTACGGTAGACTTTTTCTCCTTCATTTCTTTGTATCCATAATCCTCGATTATAAAAACGATACCATGATCCTTGATTTTTATCATTTGCTCAAATCTATGTAATCCTTTCCAAACATTTTAAACTGACTCCGCCTCTCGATTAATTAAGCGGTAGCCTTTCTAGTCAAGCCTTGGTTGATGTTATCCCCTTATATTTTTGAGGGTTTATTTATTCCTGTTCTTTCCGGGTGTCGTATTTCTGAAGAATTATTTTCCATAAAAAATATTCTTGAGATTGACATATGACTTTAATCTGTTTTACTATTATTATTTTCCTTTTATTGAATTACCACAACTTTTTTATGGCAGCAAAGGAGTGATTTAGTACTTTACTACTGATCCAATGCAGTGAGACGACTAATTCTTTTGTGAATGTTTCATATATCGTGATTGATATGTTATTCATATCAGCATAGCTTTTCGATTGTTTTAGGATGCTGAGAAATGAAATTTTGCTTATTAGAAAGCAATTTAAACTCTTCTTTGGTCCACTTATTATACATCTGCGATAATCTCCGGTGACTTTGTCTCCATTTCCCTTTCATTTGGACTCTCGGAAATTAAAACGGTCATCGGACATTCATAGACACTTTTCCTTTCAAAATCTCATCTATGAATAATTACATCTTTCACATTATACATGCTAGTGCCAGAGTTATGGGATTCAGGATACATATATACTTCAGTATCTGGAAAATCCTTCTGGGACACTTGGCTTAATCGATTTTCCCCGCAAAGAAATCGCTACCATCTCATTATCCAACTGCGTTCTTCTCATTCTCACTATCCTAGTGACTGCGTAGCTCTCGTGGTATTTGATACGTGAGATATCTCTTTGTGACTTTGTGATATTTTCCTGTTTAGGTATAGCATAATAGTAAAGAACAAACTTTATACTTCCAAATAAATATAATGTAAATTGGATTGGTGTTGTTCCGATTACATTCTTGACTATGGTGATCTCTAGAGATGAGCGAACCGAATAAATTGCATGGAAAAAGCACCAAAAGGGCACCAGTGAAGCGCACTTCAGTGGGCGTGAAAGGGTTAGGGATAATCCCTTAGTTCAACGAGACCGACTCATCGGATTACTCTTGTCGTTATTTCCATTACATCCAATCCAGTCTCTCGGCGAATTGAAAGCGGATTTCGCATGCATCATTGTCCCATTTTGTGCAGTAATTCTATCTACATCAATTGGAAATGCGTTTTTTTGTGATCTCATCAATCGGAAGAAATCGACTTTCATTTGTTAATTTATGGTTTTTGAGAATTATCTCTTCATTATCACGTAACTTTAAGGTTGTTTTTCTAGCTGTTTGTAAATGATGTGACCCGCGGTAAACGTTCAATAGTAAAATATCGTATCAAACTAACAGGATTAACATGTTTTATGCGGTAATGTGATTTCCATTTTTGTCTCAGATCAGTGAAAGTGATAGAACTTGACATACACCGGATGCAAATATTAAAAATGAATAAACAGTGGGATAAGAATTTTTTCTACTTTTACGATAAATTAAGCATATTTGTTTCTAAAAGTATATCACGGGACCTTTGAAAAGAAACAGTTGACGTGTTTGTTAAAACTTCCGCTTCTTACTTTAACTACCTTAAAATTAAGAATAAGAAGTAATACAAACTGAGGGATAGTCCTTGATGCATTTATAAGAAAATAAAACTCTCAAATTCTTATAACGCTCTGGTAACATTGTGTAAGTACATCTCCGAACTACGTTGAAATTTACATCTCATTTGCGCTCCATCTGCTGCAAGAAGTTATTGCCAGATGAGAATATTAGCCTTAGCTATCTTTAGAATCAGTAAATGTTTATTTATTTAGTTAGTGACAACATCGTATTTGACTTTCATATTCGCCCTTCGCCATGACTTAGGTAAATATCTATAAAGCCGATTAAAGAAATAAAGAATAAAGAAATTCGGCCGCCGTATTAGTCCTATTTTTACAGTAGTAGAAAAAAATCATTTAGAGTTCTTAAGAGCACCTTCTTTCTCGCATTATTCTAAGGGACTGACGATGCGATAAATACGGAGCACCTAGAAAGGATGAGATTGGAGAGGCATAAAGGCCCTTTAGACCATAAAGGCGTTGGTTGAAGGGCTTCCATAATATTGGGTTGATAACTCGGAATTGGGAGATTTTTGAAAATGGAATTCCTACGCATATGGTTTAATCCGGTGTTTAATATTTACTCGATGGAATTTCCTCCGAAGTCATTTTTCCTTTTATTGAACGAAAACTAAAAGTTATTCGGAAATCGAACCTTCGAGTTCGATAACTTACAAGGGGAATTTTCATTTCGAATTAAATCAGGGCCTTTCGTGGATTCTGCCGGAAACCGCCTTTTTCCTTGTTTTCTATACGATTCACCAAATCATTTCCATTCCCTATCTTCCGTCCCTTCTTTAATATTGCGTTCTCCTAATCTCAGATCCCTCTTATCCGATTCTTTTCAAACCCACGCATTCTACTCTCCATTGAGTATTCAATTTCTTCCTCTCCAAATTGCATTTGACTATCCATCCAACAATCCGTATGGTCTTCTTCGACTTTCATCATATTGTTCTCATAAAAAAACACCTCTGTAGTAAACCGAGACTAAGATTGCTTTAGTAGACGTTGATTACTTAATCGTCCGTAATGCTTAGTACAGGCAGGCAATCAGAATAGCATTACAATCAACTCTTATTTAGACGAAGTAATTTATGCCCTTACGCGGATAATATCGCAAAATGCCACTCGCTTTTTTACGATAACAGAGGTAAAATTGATTACGGTAAACCGACATAAAGTCTATGAATACTTTTTCACGAACTTATGAAAGTATTAGGATGCCAATATAAGGGACGAATGTAACTAATGATGGAAAATATATGCAGCAAAACAAAACAAATGAAAGTACGGTGGAATGGTGAAAGCTCTAGAACACAGCTGGCAAACCTTACAACAGAGGCAAAATTGCATCTATCTTTCATAGTTCATGACCGAGACACTGCGCATTGGCCAGACAAATCTATTACAAAATCTTATTCTATTGTTATATTGGCCAATTCTTTGCAGGGAAGCTTCAGATAACACAATTCTGATTAACACCACCTTCCTCTCATGGCAACCAACTAGTTTCTTTGAAGTCAATCCATATAATCAAAAATGTTTCTATGCATTCACAAGGTAAAAACTTTCGATTCTCCTTTCTGATTAATTTATTCCAACTTTCATCCATAAAAGCATAACCCTTACAATGTCGCTCATTTAGTCGACTGTATTACGGAGCCTCTTTCTTTTACTTTATTCGGAGCTTTGTTTTATTTTGTTTTCTTTCATCCTTTAAAGATTTTTCGCCCAAAAATTAATCTCCATCCTCTTTACCTATTCTCACCCCTCGCTGAAATATACGTAGGATAATTCATCTTGGTCCAATTACAATATAATTGAAACCAAAACTTCCATTTTCTATCACTTCTTTGTCTACTTTTGTGATTTTTTCTCTCGCGGAATTTTCAGGAAGGTAAAGAAAAAAGAACAGACAAGGCTGTTAGAATAATATCAAATAGAAAAAAACTCTAAAGCCGTAAAATCTCAGGCTTTGGAGTTTTTTCTATTTGATATTTCAGGAGCACAATCCAAGCAAAAGATGAAACCTGCCAGTAGAATTGAGACTAAATAGATTCAGCTAAGTTTATAAAATATTGTCCATTATGGCGCTGAAATAATCTTGAAGTTTTAAAACGAATTCAAGATTCATTGCAAATTAATAATCGTAAGATAACAAAACAGAAGGATAATGAAGAATATAATTCCAATATTCGGAAAAATATTCCTTTCAGCCGCTATTTTTTTTCAGGAAACTAATCAATACTGTAGAGGTTAGTACTTAAATGAAACTGCGCTTTTTAAATACAATCAGGGTTACAATTGAAACCGAAGTGTTTTTATTAGCAACCATTTACCTTATAGCCAAGTCTTTACAGTTTGGAAGAGTATTTATGTTTAAGAAGCAGAATTAAACGACAAAAATTGATTCTGATAACTTTAATTTTCAACAACATTTTATTAAAATGTCAATAAATATTCTAGGGTGTAATAAAAAATTGCAGACTTTATAAATAAAATGAAGATTTTCCTGAACATATCAGGTGGATGCATGTTCTTTAATTCCGGAGTTCTTTCGTCTCTTATTACCAACTTACCTGGGAATCTCCTATTCAGCATTCTCAGGGAAAACAGATTTAAAGAGGTTAATGTGAAAGAGAGCGAACCACTTGGTTTCTTAGGCCGCCCACGTACTCTACCAACAAGATTCAATAAGAAACGATGAAAGATACAAAATAACCCTGGAAAGGGAATCTAAGTACTAAAATGAACCCGAGAGATGCTTTCCATTATGTAAGAGATAGTGTGCATAAAAAATTCTGTAGTCGAAAACCTTATTATTTTATTATTGATGTTATATATTTTGGTAAAGAAGCTTGTACTATTTTTAAATAGGCTTTTCTAATAATATCATGAAATGCGATATCAGCTAAGAGTTTTCGAATAGTAGATTAAATCTTTAGAGATGGATTAAATATGCATATTTTGGTGTCATTCTGATTAATTCTTGATATTATGGAAGGTTCCGAACAGTTAGTCTTTATAAATCCGTTGCTTCTAATGTTTGCATTCAATGTTACGTACTCCAGCTACTGTAATTAGCTTGAGTGTCTTTTTTCCTCTCACTATTAGTGTTATAATCAGTATTTCTAATCAAATTCCTTTTAATATTTTACACTTTTACACGATGTTCACTGCCCCCATTAAAAGTGATCGTTTCAAAATACAAATTTTCTCTCTTTTGTTGAACTGAAGTTTTTTTTTTGTTTTAGGACGAATGTAATAATACCTTATGACGAATTAATCCGAAATTTTAAACTCTAAGGCTTGCATTAGTTTGCAAAACAAAAACAATGCTTTTCTCTTAAAACTTGTATAAAAGTTACACTACCAGATCATCAACTATGTTCATGGTACACTATGAACACGATAGCCCACCTTCGGAATCCGATTTAAAAACCTGCCACTAGGATGCATTGAAATTAAAGATTCGGTATAGAAGAAATACGAGGGATGTATATTTCCAGCCATTGATTCAGCGGTCGGACCATCGAGCTATCGGTTCAGCGATGGGAAGTCGAGGAAATATGCTTGTGTGAGAGAAAGGGGAGTCTGTGGACCCTTGGATTTGTGGTTCGGCACAGCGATTCATGTGCTATCAAAATAGGAAAGAATGAAAAAATGTAGAATATCGGACATGAGAACCTGGAAAGATATTTGTTTCGGGTAAAAAGTAGAATTCAGAATTTCCTGTCTCTAAAATAATCCAGCTTCTGTTATGTTAATGAAAAAGTATCATGCCTTTGCCTATTTTCATGTAAGCACTGTTAAGTTAATTTTGGTAAACTTCTATTCTTTTACTTTCGAATCAGCTAAATCTCTTGGGAGTTCTTTTTTCAATTTTGCTTCCTTTTGATAGAAAGGTTTATGTAGTAAGAAGACGCCTGAAAACCATAAACCTCACAAAAGTGTGCGAATTACTGAAAAAAAGAGACAGCAAAGAAGAACAGACGGAACAAAGAAACGAGGAATATTGGAACAAAAATCGTTTACGAGAGAAGCAAGCAGAACAATCGGAAGTTGAAGATTTTGGAGGAGAAATACTTAACTTCAGGAGAGACATAATTGGAGTTTTGTGGATTTGGAAAAATGTAGATGTAAGGGAATTTCTCCGTTATTGAAGGGAAAACAAACTGAAAAGAGGTATGAAATTTATAGGCATTTTTATGTTGACTTTGGCACAAATGGGCATTATAGAGCTCCTTGGATTATCTTTGCTGACAATGTTGGTATTTACACGGAATGTAGATGAGTTATACATATACCTGAGTGAAGATGCAGTAAATTTATATAACTTTTTACTCGGTTAATTTGTCAATGAAATATCACGTCCGCTGATTCAGCCATTATAATGTTAATGATGATTTGAAAATAGTTAACATGTTTGAAAAGTAACCATTCTCGCAACGAAAAAGAGAAAATTAAGCTTAATTGGTAGCTGTCCATAGATTGATGTAGTCTAGGGATAGAGTCTAAACTCTAGAGTAATCTGGTGACAACTTAAGAGGTTACAAAAAATTAACTGAGGGATGCATTTTTCTTGTAATAATAACGATTCCCGGAGAGATCGAGTTTTCCTTTTCTCAGGATTAAATACGTAGGCTGTACTGGCCAGCTCAGTGTTATAGTAGTGTGTTTTAGTCAAGAAAATGGAGAATACCTTAGGGAATTCCTTCAGGGTGTCTGTTATGAGAATAGAAAGTGTACTGGTTCCTCCGCAGACTTTCTTCCCGGGGAAAAAGGGAGATAAATCTTACGGCTTTTGTTCTGAGAGTACCACCGGGACACACACACGCGGAAGGTGATTTCTTGCTTCCCTACTCCCCGAACAGTTGTAAATTGAGCGTGGAATATCTTTTCTTCCTTCCCTATGCTAGTAATAGTTAAATTCAGTAAAGCTTCTCAAAAGTTCCAGGATATATTCATGCGAGTTATCTGTCGGTTCAATGCATCATTGCATCAACACGAGAAGGAATATCTGTACTTGAATTCTTGCATGCTAATTATATTAGTGCACTCAATATAGCTTAATTAACATAAGCTTAAAATTAGTCACTATTTTCCACAAAGTTTAGCGATAAGAGTAATTAGTGATAGTGATTTAGAGATAAGTCTGCTACATTAGACCTTAAATAACGTTCACAAAAACGTGAAAAAAGTTGTTAAAGGTAACTCTCATGAATAAATTTCTCCTTCTTACAAATTTCCCTACCTCTCAATTTAAAGAAAATACTATACAAAATGCGATTGTAATTGTATTGTTAAAACAATTAAAATGTTATCTTTGGTTGATTAAAATCACAATGGCCATATCCATTAATTAATTCTTTCCTTGGCTTTATTGATAAGCAACTGCTCGAGTAGCATCCTTTTTCAAAATGCCAATTTCACATATTATGCATAGTGAATCTTCACATTATTCTTAGCACTGAGTTGTGTTATGAAGTAGCACTCACTCTGATGTCGAGTGAATGAGCAGACGTCACGAGAAAAATTCGTTTTCTCTGAGTAATAATAGGAGTGAATACCATCTGGTACTATTTACTGTTGCCGAAACTGTCAGCTGCTGCTCTCGATATCTCGTGTGCAAATATCCACGTATTTTTCGGAGGATTTGATAAAATATCTATCATACTCAGCACTGTTATCAGTCAGAGTTTCTTCTACGAAGATGTCTATACTTTTTGATGCTGTCCGTTTTGATAAGCCTTCATTTCAGTTAACCTCAAACAAGGTTACTTTCCCATCCCCCTGATCGACTATGGGTCACTAGTGCGTCTCATGCCTTTAACAAATAATTCGTAGCATCAAACATCCAATCACCTCATCCCACACAAACACGCTACGTTCTACTGTTTTCTACATAGGTTTATCAATATCCAGCTTAAGCACTGAAATTCCCCCCCCCCCGTATTACGCATTATTCAACAAATCGCTACCGCCCTATGGTTACCCTGTTTTTTATTGATCGCATTCTAACTAAAAAAGAAAATTAAACCTATCTCGTGTATACCACAACTTTTCAACAAAATTTAAAGGACTCAAATGGGTAAAGATTACTTTTGTCGGTTACATCAGATATAACATTGCTAATTCACTCCCTACTAATTACAAACCTGCTTTTTACATGATCGATAATTTAGGAAAATCTCTCCTTATAAATGAAGACAAACGTGATGATTCCCTCAATTCCTGTGTTTTAAAACTAACTTGCAATACTTGCGGGGCAATTTACATTGGAAAAAAGGCAGATTTACTCAGAAGGGTTAAAGAACACGGATACTGTTTCGTAAATGGTTCACAAGCACCACACTTTTCAAAACATCTTCTCGACCATAATCACTTCTCTTACTTACCTTACAGCTAATTCTTACACCATTTACCTAAGGATCACAAATTGAACCTTTTAGAACAGATAGAAATATCACACCACATGCAAAGTAACTGTGAACATACGGGTACATCAATTCATGACCTCCTCCTGTCGACGGTCTTCCCAACTTCCTCAACCCACCAACTCCCTTTGCCTTCCCTAACCCCTTCATTATTCTGATATATACTACTTATCGTGTTGAAAATACTCAGAACATTTGTGGCCTTACCATAGCTATTATTAGCTGAATCGAGTCGCCAGTAAACGTTTCCTGAGAAAATTTTGCTTAGTTATTTCAGCTTTACCAATTCGGTAACGGTTAGGCTAGCGTCAAATCTCATTTCTCAGCTTTTGTGATATAATTTGCATTTTATACTTACAACATTAGATTATAATTTGGGAAAAATATATTTGTACGAAATGTCGTTTTTAAGGAAGATTTTCACGATTTTTTCCAATTAATAATTTAGTTCTATTCATTTTTCAATGTTTTTATTGCTTAAAATACTGTCAGAGCCATACGAGTTGATTTCAAGTTCTTAATCTTTAATATTATCAATTCTGCTAACTTATTCTCTCTATAAAATTTGGTCAATATTTATTAATAAGACAACTTATCTCAACCTCGCCCTGACATAAAGCCGTTTATTATTATTAATATAACAATTAAATGTAAGAACGGAGCCGGAATAGGAATGATCGGCTTGTTTTTTGAATGAAGATTACGTTTCCGTTTCTCACTCAAGAACTTCTTACGATCTCATCTTCGGAATGTCGCCATTTTGAAGAAAGTTTTAAAAGAGAGAAAATTCTGTCATTATTTTTCCTCTCACGAGTTCTTATGCTCTTCTGATCACTCCATAATTCTGCTCCCGCAACTTGTTTTATCGCGCCAAGTAATCCTCAACTTCCTTTTCCTATTCTATCGGCAACTCCTCCAATGTCATTTCTTTCCCTTCTCTCACCGCATTCAACATTTTTTTTCACGACTCACTTGACCTTTTCCAATCTGTTTCTATTAAAACTGCCTTCTTGTTAATCTTTTGTCGATGAGACTTCATGAGATTACTAGGTTAATAAAAAGAGGAAAAGCAAATTGTACTCATTCAATGTTATCGTTTCCAGTGACATGAAAAATTATTAAAATTTATTAAAAACCTTACAAGACTACGAGCCTAATGAAAGATATCATAGCAAAAACTGATTACTTGTGTTAGTGTTTTAAATCGAACGACTATTTTATAATTTTATTTGATAAAAAAAAATATTCATGCCTAATTATTTCTACTAGGAACTTGTTTTCGACGACTTTTGCATAGTTAAATACGCAGTTCATTGAGGGAAACACAACTTTTATTCAAGCCATTGGTTTAAGTTATTTAAAAATATCATTATTTTACGATATGGTAGAAATCTCTAATATAATTATCTTTGCGTTATTAGGACTGCTCCAGATTCCAGAAAAGTAACTAAAATTCAAGATCATATCTTACCATATACAATGACCTGCATTTCAACATTAGTTAAATGCCTCGTCATTTAATAAATAAATCTCTTCTGCGAGAAACAATTTCAGTTTTAGGGAGTTCTTAGTTGCATTTAGAAGGGCGTGGAAAAATATAATACTCTATTTAGATGTCTATGGGAAAAAAAGTTCTATGTTGATGGAGGTCCCATTGGAAATGCTTCTTAAGACTTCAAGTTAGGTAAATGAGAAATATGTATATTAAGGAAGTTTGAGGAATGGAGAGCTACACGAGGTACCTTGACTTAGCTAATATAAAACGGAAGGTTATTTGAATACACCGATTTGTGATAATTTGGATATTAAGGTTAATCTTGGAAACCAAAGCTCTAATTTCGAGATTTACTGAGATGAATTTGAGTGCCGAAACAGTAGCAGTTACAATACAAGGTGGCAAACTCGATAACGGAAACGACGGAATGAATCTAGATTAACAGTTCCTTGATCATAAATACATTTCTTCTGATCTCGATGTAATAAGCAGTCGATCATCAATGACTCCATGATCTCCTTCATTTTTCAATCGGCTACCAAAACGGAAATGGGAATGGATGGTGATATTCCTACATGCAAATGTTCAGTAATGAACTTCTTCCCAAGGAAAAATAATGCCAACGATTATACGTACAGGCTCCAAGGTAAAACTTTATCAACAGTAGAAACGGTGAAATACCTTGGAGTAACCCTCACTAATAACTTAAGCTGGGGTACCCACATCCATAAAATATGTGGTCGAGCGCTTAGAAAACTTGGATTTGTGAAGAGAATTGTCGGTAGAAGCGATGAAAAAGTCCGTGAGAGATGTTACGTTGCGTTGGTCAGGCCTCACTTGGAATATGCGTGTAGTGTATGGGACCCTGCAGAGAAGTGTTGTATTCGGGAATTAGAAAAAGTGCAACGGAAGGCGATACGTTTTGTAAAGAATTGTTACGACAAGACAGTGAGTGTAACGCAAATGCTTCAGGACGCAGGATGGGAATCTTTAGAAAATAGAAGGCTTAGACAAAGACTAAATCTCCTTGATAAATTTAGAGAAAGCACGTTCGTAGATGATGTAGCTGACATAATGCGCCCCCCATGTTACATAGGCCGTTCAGACACTGCGAGAAAGATCAGAGAAATAGATGCTAAAACGAATCGATACAAGAATTCATTTTTTCCGCGAACGATACGCGAAAGTAATAGATTAGCGAAGTAAATTCAGTAAATTCATGGTGCTTGCATCCCTTGGCACACGCCGAAAGGCGGCTTGCAGGGTACTAATGTAGATGTAGATGTAGATGCATCGAGAGTGGGAGCATTCAAGTTATTTGGAATTCCGAATAATTGAAAATATAAGGAAATTAAGGGTACTGATAAGTAGGGGATGTGACGCTAAAGCCGGAAGTGGAGCCACACACCACGCAATTACAGAGATGATCTTATGATGAATTGATGTTTATCCACAATCTGTCTTCAGTTCCGATAGAGAACTCCGTTGGAATACTGATAACGAGAGTGTTTTATGTTTTGGGGATCCATAATCGTAAAACTATTTTACTCAATGTTTTTCTAACACGATTAATTATTTTAGTATACTTTTTCATACATCGCAAGATTTGTAGTTTATTTTCTGGTTAAGCCGAGTTCAATTCGTAGCAGTATCACGGATATTGAGATTTATTGAAATAGGCAAAGCTGAAGATATAAATATTTCCTTTTTATTCACAGTTTAGTTTTTGTAATAAGTTTTTAGATATGCTTGTATTCTAAGTCTAATTGAAATACTCGTTGTAGAAGAATTCTATTTGCCATTTTCTTAATATAATATTTAGGATTGCATATCAAGAGTGTTTTCAGATTTGATTTTGCGATCGAATTCCACTAGACGGCATAGAGAGTCCTACGGGAGTTAAACTGGAGTTAACGGGGGTTTAATTTCAGTTGAAGAGAAACGGAGTCTAATAGATGAGTTCCTCAGGAAAATTTTGGAATCATTGGCAGAATTATGTTTATAAACAAACTTACATTTTGAAGAGAATTTAAGATTTTACACATAATTCTATAAACTTCAACGAAGGGAAAGTTACTTTAGGAAAAAGAGACGTTTTAACTATATATGCACGTAAAGAAATAAAAGAACACAAACTATCATCATCAAGATTTAGGAATTTTGAACGAGAACACTTTAAACACTGAATTCGTATTTTGGAAAGGTCCGCTTCTAAGAAGATCGATGCTTGTCCCAACGATAATTAGGCTCTCTTATCCTTTTCATCTTCTTTTCTCCACTTTCCCTGGGAAAAGAAAGAATAGATCATGAAAGCATTCATCCTATCTCATCCTTTTGTGACGAGTAGGGCTGTCTTTGATGAACTCGGAATGTTTGGACCATTTTATTTTCTGTCCTGGCCCCAGCAAAAGGCATCCTTCATAAAATACGGTGATCTTCAAATGTAGGTCAGTCTTTTGAGAACTGTCCTATTGTGATTTATGTATGTATATGACGCCTTTTGTCTTTCATCCTTCCTTTTGTGGTATTCCTCGTCATACATCAGTTTAGCAAGCTACTCCTACTCCCATCGCATTCCACAAACTTTAGTTTTCAGCTGAAATTCCTGCTCTACCAACCCTTAAACATTTTATCAACAGTAGAGCAAATATCATATATATATAAAGCAAATGTCTGTCCGCCTGTCCGTCCTCCTATTTATCTCAGAATCGGCTTGACTTAGAGGTCTGAAATAACCTGCATTGTGTTTCTACGATGTTGAAGCCCACAAGAAAACTATTTCCATCTCTGTAAAGGCCCGGGTTCGAACCCAGGAGCACAAAATATGTTTCCATAAGATATGTACGTAAATTACGTTTCAATACTTGCAGAGGTCGTTTCTTATATAAAACTAAATTAGAAACAATGGTCCTACGAAATTGAGACAAGTATCTAAAGAAAGGAAGATGATCATAGATTCTTATTTTAATTGTGAAATATTGATATAGATCCGAAATTTCGAAGTTTTTGATGAGACACACTGAAATTTCGTAAAATATTTGGGAAATAAACAACCCATCCCTTTGACGACTAAGGCCATTGTTGAATGTTAATTTCATGAATTATCCCATATAAGTGCACGGGGATAATCCGTTCTTATAACCTTTATAAGAAATTTACGCAAACAAGACTTTCACGACTTGATAACAGTAGAATAAATATTATAAATAATGTTAAGAAATACATTGAGTTATTATGATCTTACCGCAGAACTTTTTTGTGCTTAGGAGGACAAGATATATACGATAATAGATACATTTTTAAATTAAATTAAGTCCCGTCATGATTGACGGGGGCGTTTACTAGTATTATAATAATAAATATCATGCACTCATAAACTGGAAGCTATACATGTAATCTTTCACTAATAATCGAATGGTAAATATTTGACACAAAAAACTTCTCTTTATTAATTCCTATTTCCACAACGTGATTTTCCATTCCGGCGTATATCATTTAAGTTCTTAATGGTTTCTTATCATCCACTGTCGTTTATACTTGTCGGTTCTTTTCTAGCATTCCGACATCCTTCCTTACATCTCTCCTTCTGTTATTCTGTTTCTTATTTCTCATCTTCATTTACTGTGAAAGCTTTACATTTTCTCACGATTTTTTCAAAGAGTCTCGCTTTCGAGAATCTTATTTCGTCTTCCATATTCAATTCTTCTTTCTAGTTATTTTATTTCTCCTCTTTAATTCTAAGAAAATATCTAAAAAATCTTATTTGTCGTTTTCTTCATTTCCTTGATCGTTATGTGAAGTCGAAGCCTTACGAGTCTTTTACCAATAATTTTAAAATATTATGTAATGGTTATGCATGCATATGATTTCGCTTTGTGTTCTTTAGTGCTGATCCCTTAATGCTCTGGAACATGTACATACGTAGTAATATAATGAGGTTTTGTTTCATTATTCAATTGTTTCTGTTACCATATCTTGACTAATCAAATTTTTATTAATCGAATCCCTTTTTAAGTTCTTTAAATAAACCATTCTTGAGGTCGAGATCGAGAATTGTCTCTCTGCATTCGGTGAAATCTCGATTTATGAGGACGATATCCAAGTGACTGTCACCTCTGATCACGGTCAAGCACTTTCTCAAAGGCGTTCCTTTTGCTACCACGCCTTTGCATCAACCACCCTCGTCAACGTCCATGGCCATCTTCCTTTCTAAAACAGTCTTCCTTTCACTCCTCGATCCTCCTATTGCAAGTAACGGATACAAAATTCATACATATTTGGGACGCTTCCAGATGGAATCCTTTCTTGAACGTGGTACGAACTCCAAAAACAAACTTTTGGTGACAATTGTAATAATACATATCATATACATGATTTTTCTGCAGAATTCCACACCTTTGAGCAGTATTCTTTTCCGTTATTTTTGAAGAATTGTTATAGAAAAATAAAAATGTAAATGTTATAAAATATTTCAAGCAAAAAAGTCTTCACTATTGATTGCTATGAAACTTAAGGATATTATTCTTGGAAAAAATTATTTCATTTCGTTTATAATAATTTTCATCGTATATTTTCCTTCTAATGAAGTGAAAAAGCTCACAGTGTTTTTAATATCAAGCAAATATCGCTTAAATTCCCGCGAAGCGTTTAATCCCATTTAGGAATGTATGTGTTATTATATCTCTTTTTTATGATATATTAACGTATATAATGGTTTATTTCTTTTTTATTCATAAATTTTCGTTTACCTATTGTAAATTTAAAGCCATTTATCAGTTTTACATCTATGACTTAAAAGTAATTGTTGGTTCATATTTGTTAACCTTGGAACAGTATTTTAAATTTGACGTTGAATGTGCATGTGTAATCGAATGAGGAACGCTTCAGTAAAACAGGAACCATCTTCCTTCTTTGAGAAAAAATAAGCTGAAAGAATATTCCATCGCATGTTTTCGTAACAGTATCAGCGCTAAGACATTTCTTGGGTGCCGAAAGCGAGTCGAAAGGCTGGAAGGTGAAGAGGAAGGAGAAAGCAAGCGATGTTTGTCTTAAAGGGGAAGTGATGAAGGACGCCGTGGGGAAGAAGATAAGGGGAGAGAAAAGGACGAGAGTTTCGATGCGCTCAAAAGACCACACGTCGGAATGGAGGGAATGCCTCAGGGCGATGAAGAGATAGTTAGGGTGGGGAAATATGGAAGGATATATAGCGTCGGTTTAGGAGAGAAATGGTGAGGGGTAAGAGGAATTCGGGTATGAAGGTGAGAATATTGATGAGAAAATCCTCAAGAGAAAACGGGAGGAGGTCGTAATTATTGACTTTTGTAAGCTTTGCTACTCCTCTGCCGAATATTCAGTGGCTTACTTCTAAGACCTCTGCGTATTAAGTTCATAATAATTGTTATTCCATATATTTGCAAAATCTTGTTTTTTAAACTTTTCAATATGTACTATAATTTATATATGTATAATGTATTTGTTTTCTCATTTCTGGTTATTATTATTGTATCAAATTAAAAATGATATTAATAATTACCTTAGCATAAATTATCCTCAATTGATTTAATTTAGTCATAGCCAAAAGTATCAAGACATTTTAGAAAAAATGCAGGAATTTAGGAGAGCGTAACACAAGATTCTGCGAGAGGAGGTACAAACGATTGGACAAAGTAAAGCAAGATTATCGAACTTTTCTGCGTTAACGAAAGAGATGAGAATACGTTGAATCAAATTGACTTAGATTTTTAGTTATTGATTGGTTAGTTGACATAAAATAAACAGCGTAACTTTTATCACCCCTGTTTTATAATATGAGCAGTAATGGCTTCCTAATGATTGCATACAATTTCAAACCAACGAAACACTGCGAAGAGGAAGGATATTTAGTCATGCCTACTATATACATTTTTAATTTTCTCATAAATATACAGAGTCAAAGACGATATAGATGGGCTTCTAGCGTTACAGGTCACTAATTCGTCCGAAACTGACCAAGCTTTTGAAGGAATTAACTTAATTTTTGTAGAATGTTTTAAAAATCTAAATACTATCAGTCATGCCATTACTCATCAGATTCATGAAATCAAAATGTGTTTCATTTGTAGAGCAATCCAAGGCATACTATTTTTTGAGTTTATCTCACCATAATGCCAACAAAATTTGATAATGATTGAATTACAGTTTCACGACGGAGATTTAGAAGAGATTTAACGCTCTTTGAAGTTTATGCGTAAGGTCTTCAGAAAGACCTCTTTATGCAGAATCTCGTTAATCAAATTGCGGGAAGGAGCTCCGCGTTTATAAGAGATGCTCTCTTGGGTACTGTTGAAGAAGATTTCAGCAGTATGGTAAGGATTGATGTACTCGTATTTTGAAAAACCCAGTCTCCGGGATCTCAAATGAAATTCAGTGGCAGCAAGGTCAATGTTTAGTGGAGGTTGAATTCGTTCAAAAATGATTACTGAGACAAGCACAGTTGACTATGTTATAAAGTTGCAAGAGGAAATGGAATAGGGAAAGCAGATGAAGGAATATGGAGAGAGAATTTATAAAAAAAATTTATGAAGCTGGAATTGGAGGAGTTGTAAAAGATGATGAGAAATTTGTTGGTGATGAGCTAGATAATGTAATAGAAAGAGTACCTCCTACTTGCCTCTTTTTTCCGGTAGACTATTCATTTTTGAAGATAGAAACGTACGAAATGTTGAAAATAATATGCATGTATTCATATCGAACGTACTATGAATTGATAGAAATTTTTACGCATAGCATGAGTCTGTCAAAACATAAAATAACAAAGATATATATTTTTATATTTATATAAATAAACGTGAATAACCAATAATATATTATCTTAATAATATACCAAACAAAACGGTATCATATAATATAGTATAGATTTATTTTTGAAATAGATGAATAATGCAACATATTCATCAAGTGTAAATGCGAATCTGTCGATTGTTGTCCATTTGTTCTTTCCCTGGCGTTAAATATCATATAATCCTACTATGAACAGATACATACCTTTTGTATTACCTAAAGCAGTAAAGGAGAGGAGACAAAATGCCTTCGAGATTAAGAAGAAAGAATAAGCAATAGAGCAGAATATGCAACTAATGAGCATTTTATTCAAGTAAATGATAATTTAAGTCTAATTAAAGTAGAAATCGAAAGTATATTATCTTGCTCACAGTGAAGAATGAATTTTACACGAAATGAGATTTCTTATAGATCGCTGAAGGTGTTGAAGAGAAAATGGGATAAAGGGAGTGGTAGGTAGGGGTGACAGAAAGAAGAAAAGATAATAACATGGGGTGCTGGCTATATTTTACATCGGCAGCCATTTAGCCTTTACATACTCCATACAGGATTAACTCTAGCAAAGAAAGCTACAGCTAGAATAAAGAAACTTATAATTAGGAATATAAAAACTTACAGAGCGACAAGTTTACACAGAGGGAAATTAATAGAATCAAGCGAAATGATTACCTCAGAAAAAAAACTTGGAATAAATAGAAGTGATCGAATACGTATTGTCAGAGAGGAATGAAAATAATGCCAATAAACAATTTGGTTAAGGAATTTGAATGATCGCATAAACAGAATGAAAGATGAGAAAGAATGATAACAAATACTTCCAAATGTCAGTGTATAGAAAGAAAAGAAATGTTGGTTGAACTAATATGAGATTTAAAGAATATCTATAAAGATAATGAATTGATGAGAAAAACACTAAAATCCTAAGAATAAGAAGAAGACCATCTCCGGGAATAGAATCCGGGCTTGAGTTAACAGTAAAGTGAATCACGTTCCATTAGGTCATCTTGCTCCACTGCTTTGGAGATAGGACTGAAGTCAAAGACGGGGATTAAATGATATGTATAGAATTAGATACAGCAAAGGAGATGGTAAAGAAAAAAGGAAATAAAGAGGGATAAAGGGCGAATTAAAATCGGCACATAAATGTCACGTGGGATGAGAATCACTCTTGATTTTCCCTCCGAGACGAAAATATGTGCTTTCCTGAACATCATTAACGACTCTTTGAGTATATGACCATCGGCCAACCACCCACCGATGGCCGGCAAAATTCTTCCCATTGCCCCGACCACCTGTACTGCAGTTTATTCGAGAAAGTGCTGAATTTTTGTTATTTTTATCTAAACTTTTTTTTTGTTTTTCAGTGGTTAATTTTTTGGATTAACTGTTTGTTTAGTGTGACATGAAGTGCTTCCTTCACAGGTTTTTCTTACTGTATTAAAGGAAAGGAAGGTGTCTTTGTAGATTGAAAACCTACGGAAAATCCCAAAGGAATAACAAGTGTGAAAAATAGCGACACGACTGGGACTCGAACCCAGGTCTCCCACTTTCCGGGCAGGTATTCTAACCACTGAACTACCGTGCCGCGTCTCTCTCACACTGTTAAGGGAATGCTTTGTGAGCANCGGTAGTTCAGTGGTTAGAATACCTGCCCGGAAAGTGGGAGACCTGGGTTCGAGTCCCAGTCGTGTCGCTATTTTTCACACTTGTTATTCCTTTTCTTACTGTTATTACTATTGCGCATACCCGGCTCTTCCTTCTTTAGATAATCTCTTTTTCGATTTAACTTATTCTTAAACCGTTCTCACTTAACCATTGAAATCGTTTTTCCATTGTATTCGTTAGTTATATGATTTGTTTTTTCAGTTCAATTTAAGACCATCCAATACATTTTCTTTTCCCTTATTTTAAATCTTTACTCACTTACTTTTACGTAACACTTGTTCTTTCCCCTTTCACAGAGCTTCAACGCAAGGAAACTTTCACGTCGCAGGTAAAAAGCAGGGTGCAGAGCGTGATAAGTTGTTTACCTGCAGATTTTTCAAATCTTAAAGTCATTAGCAGTAGGATAGCCTCTTATCTGTCCGCCTTGGGACGCATCATGAGTGACTCAGACACCCGACCGATCTGTGAGCTCGAGAGGACGATCTGGAAACTACGCTCGTGGATATTTGGGAATGGGATCGCTCTAATGGGTGGATGGGGGGCACCCACTGCCACCCGTTCGGGGTGGGCCTCATCTTCGGAACCCGAGGTGGTTACGAGGAGCGGAGGAGTAACGCGGGCTGTTAGGGCCACTGGAAAGGTGACACCGAACCCTTTTCCTTCCTGCAATAGGCTCCCTGCACTGCAAAGCGCAGACGATACCATGCCCGTGTCTCTACCCTCCGAAGTAGCCACACCCGAAGGAAGCCGAGGAATTATAATGATAGGGAGATCGAATGGCAAGCGGGTATCGGCCACTTTGCGGAGAAGGGCGGAACAGGAGGGAGGTCTCATCATGGTGTGTTCCCTCAGTGCAAGAGGCCTAAGTCACGGGTGCGGGTCCGTAGGGTGACCGCAGTCACAAGTTGCTCTAGTTTACGGGTGGTAGCCCATGACGTCCACGTCCACGACGCCTGCTCCCGTACGGCCAAGGAGATTTTGAGTTCTTGTAAGGTTTTGAGCTCTGTGGTCGCGCGGGTTCGATAGTCGTCTGGCATCGGTATGAAGCTGTCCATTTGCAGAATTGTACATTGGATCGACTGCGGCGCTCGCGTTTGGTGGAATATAGAGGCCCTAAATGCGAGATTGGGAGTTCTGCAGCGACCTGGGAACCGATTTTGTTAACCAACGGCCGACACTCAGATAGTGCCATGTTCCCCTTAACCGTTCTGGGGTTCACTACACTGCTTGGGTTTAGAGACGGGTGGCTCGCAGGATTTTTGAGCACTGTGGACAGTTTTTAGGAAAATTAGTAGGTCAGATAGTGGATTTTTGGGAACGAAATATTCGGCCAAACGAGTAACGGAGAAACCGCGGACGAGCGTGACAAAAGATAAACGAACTTTACCAATAAACCCATCTATAACTGTAAGCGAAAATAATATATCAACTGAGATAGTTAATTGTAAAAGAGTTAAGAATAAAGTATCCGACTTGGAGTATCGCATTCGTTGCCGCAACACTGGTAATATCGTAGGTACAGAAAGGTGGTTATACGAGGACACAAGCGACAACGAAATATATCCTAAAGATTTTCGATTTACCGTCGAGATCGTAAAGATAGAACAGGAGGTGGAGTCTTTATTGCAGTTAAATTTTATCTCCAGAGTAAAGCACAGGCATCGAGGGACAGCGATATAGAAAGCTTCTGGTGTACCACAAGCCAAACAAATAAGCCTATCATCAATTTATGCGCGTTTTATCGACCACCAAACTCCCTTCAACAAGTTTTGCAATATGTTAGTGATGAAGTAAATTTCTATACTAGTAAGAATAATCAAAGGACAACGATCATGTGGGGCATTTTTTATCTTCCGGATATCGACTGGGAAAATAATTGCATAAAGAAAAGGGCCCGGGACACCGACTCGGTAGTAAAACGTTACTAAATGTCCTTTAGAAAAACGCATTAAGCCAAGAAGTAAAATCGCCAAGTAGGAGAGAAAATAAACTTGATCTCTTCCTAATTAGCTTCCCCTATAAGGACGTATTGATAGGCATTGAAATAAAATTAAATAAGCAGAAAAAACCGAAACAAAATCCATCTCTTTTCCAAAACGAATTTTGAGTCTTTAACAAAAATTGATTCCCGATTTTTACTAATTTAAGTCGCGCGTGTAGGGTTGCAGGGTATTAATGTGGTTGTAGATGAGAAGGCGGGTGTGTGTGTCCGTGTACGAATGTAAGGGTGCTCAGTGAGGACATAGAGGGTGGTGGTTGAGAGGAATAAAGAGGTGGAAAGGGAATAAAACGAGGCGTGCAAGTAAAAGGGTTTGCACACACGCACGTAGGGCATCAAAAGGATGCTTTTGTGGAGGTTTCATGGCCATGGCTGCAGATAGGGGTCCTCATGGCCAAAAGGAAAATCAGGTCCATCTCAGACTCTTTCCGGTGGCAGCAAATGAAGCTCAGAACCTTTTTAGGAGCAACAGTGCATTGGATTGTGATGTTGATATTGGCTTACTCATTTTCGTTTATTATATTATTTTGTGGAGTGATTTTTTAGGAAATTCTTTTTATTTCTTAATATTTTCTTTATATGTATCTCCTACCTACGATTGCATGAGAGTTCATGAGAGAGATGAGAGAGAAAGGAGCAGTAAGAAAACAATCATATGATTTAACAATACTAAAGCGTCTTCTAGCATTTTTCGTTTTACAGTGTTAATATGAGTCTTACTTTCATGTTTTCGAGTTAAAATGGAAACGTACGTACTTTTCCAGACAGAATAGTACAAACCAGAGAGATATCCTTCAGATCTCTTGGTATATAGTAATGAGCGAAAAGATTGTATGGTATAAAATGAACTTTTAATAAAAGAAAAAGGGTTGAGGTAGACATAATAGGGCAGTAATCATTCTTACTTAAGAAGCAGTTAAATCCTAAAAGTACCGAAAATCATCCACTGACTGCATTAGGTGGTATAAAGGGAAGAAGGGAAACTTTGTGATACTCCAATTATAAAATATTTTTTGCTACACTCGTACCACCTTCAGACAAATAATTGTCATTATAGCGGACTCTTATGTACTCAGGAGGGTGGGAGGAGAGTTGCTGGTGGTGTAGGAAGACATGGGTTTGAGGGGAGGTAACTCTGTGAGTAGTTGGAAAAGAAATGAAAAAGAGCGGGGAGTGGTTTGGGTTCAGTTACTTATTGACAAGAAGTTATTTATTTCGTATTGGTTGAAACATTTCCAATTGTTTCAATAACTTAGCACATCCTATTGACGCTTCCAAATGGAGGTCTTCATTGAAATCGAACAACGTTCGCCTGCATAGAACATTCACTTAACTTTTTAGAAAATATACTGAGTGAGATTTCTTTATATTTTAAGGATATTATCGTCTATTTTAATAATCACCGTAGTGTGTATATTTATATAGCCGATGCCAGCAGCTTATGAAAAATACATGCTAGGTAAAATTTACTATTTTGTACCTTTTCAGACCTATCTTTTGTAAAGATTAATCGCATTAACTAATAATGGTCGCACGAAATGGGGACATGTACCAATAGAATAAAATATTAATTGACCTAATTATGAAACAAGTTGATAAAATGTATAGATGTTTCGTAAAATTTACGACTAAAATTTAGTGGATTTTATGTTGCTACCAGTATAAATTTTAGTTGGTACAACTTTCGCCCAACGGAGAAGCTATTCCAGGGTTTATAGGATTTTATTCATCACTTTGACTTAAGAGTTGTACCATTTAAAGTATATTATACGCCATCTTATTTAATGATATTTTAAAATCAAACTCTTTCATTTGCTGTATCTTTTCCATTTGTTTTGAATTTGCTTAGGTTTTGAATTCTCGTTACATTTGAAATGGAGAACTTACGTTTACATTGCGATGTTTATTTTATCTTCGCTCGATTTGCTGTGACGGTGCGAGTCGAGTGCACGAGCAAAATCGTCGAAATATTTTGTGAACGACCCTGCAGGCGTCGAAAGCACTTGAAGATAGAGAGGCAGAATGAGTAAATTTTGGAGAATTGACAGAAGAGAAAGGGTAGAGAGGGAAAATGCGAGACAGTGAGAGCAGAGGAAGAAATCTTATTTCGTGAACTGAGTGACAACTACAGCTACCAGTTACTCCCTTATTAATAAACTAAATGGCTGGATAAGTTCAAAGTTGTTCGCTACCAGTTACTCCCTTATTAGTAAATTAAATGGCTGGATAAGTTCAAAGTTGTTCTTTAATACACAGAAATCTCGATGGACTGTCATTCACATCTGGCAATTGCATTTTTATTGATGCCAGCCGATATTTAATTCAGGAATATCGCTAAGGATTGGCGAATTTGGGGGTGGAAGTCAAATCGATGATAAAAATCAAGACTTCAAATAAGCTTGTTTGGGAGTTGAATATGACAAGTTAACTCATTACTAATAATACTTTTACTGGTTATTCGTTTAAATAAATACCTATTTTTAAGTTAATATTTCGTCTAGGCAATAGTTACCATCTAAAAATGTTACGACAAAAACTTTGGTTACTCTTATGGTAAAATGTTTGGTTAAAATTTGTTATTATATTATATATTTT
>KZ308301.1:370564-409967 GCA_000376725.2 Ladona fulva | reverse complement strand
ATTATTAATATTACAATATTGGTTATACAATACTAACTAGATACACTGTAGAGTACAAAAATTATAAAATCAATAGACACAGAAAATTAATCAGGTAACAATCAGGTCCCCCTGAGCCAAAAGCTCGTCAGGAGGTGCCATAGAGTGTCACTTTTTACATAAAATTGCACATAGGATCAAATAAAACATGTTAATAATATCAAAGAGGAAAACAAAACTTAGAACAAAATACAATTAAAATAAAATACTTCACTTTTTACATAAAATAGGTCACTTTTTACATAAAATTGCACAGAGGATCAAATAAAACATGTTAATAATATCAAAAGGAAAAAAAAACATAAAACAAAATACCATTAAAATTAAATAGAAAAGAAAACAGATTTATACACACTATTTTGTCTATCTAATATTGCTTCAGCATCCACTTCTTTAATTCCTCTTTAGCCTTTGAAAGTTTTTCTATTGATTGTAGATGGTATGGAAGTTCATTAAAGAAGGTCGGTATGATAACTTCTAAATTTCTTTTTCCACAATTTTTATAGTACTTAGGGATATCATATCTGTTATTGGGTCTTCTGATCATACTATGGCATGAATTTACTTTTCTTTTATATTTTATAGAATAATAATTAGCAATTAAAACAGTATATTTATACAATATTGGTAAAGGAAATATTCCTAACTCTTTATAAACCACTGATGTGCTTACTCCTGTACATTTATTTACACCATAAATATATTTAGTGATTCTATTTTGTATTTTTTCTATAATTTTGAGTCTACCAGATGAAGCACTCCCCCATACAGTTAAACCATACCTAATTATTGATTCAGCCAGAGAGGTATACAAAATCTTTTTAGTCCTTATATCTAACATGTCTTTTACAAAATACATTTGGTATGCTACCTTTTTTAGTTTAGTACATACATAATTAATATGCCAGTCAAACTTAAAGTTCTCATCCAGTATTAAACCCAAATATTTATGGTTAGTCACTTGTTCAAGCAAAAGGCAGCCACATTTGTTACCTACATCATTTGTGTTACATAAGTGTAGACAGTGATGGTTATGAATTTTAACTTCTACATTCCTTCTACTGATGACTCTATCTGTTATATGCATAACTTTGGTTTTTGTCTCATTAATTAATAGATCATTATCATGACACCACATGGATATAGCATTTAAATCTTCCTGAATATAAGCTACTGCTGAATCAAAGTTTTCATGAGTAGCTATCAAAATAGCATCATCAGCATACATGTATAATTTACAATGTTTCACAACAGAAAATATTTTATTCACATACAATAAGAAGAGTAAGGGACCCAAGACAGACCCTTGTGGGACTCCAGAAGTAATCATTCGTGGTATTACTCCTAATTTACCTCTTTACTCCTCAATTACCTGAATTTGTTTGGTGCATCTGACATTGTATCCAATTATTAACTTGTTAAGTAATTTTAAAATTAATCGCTACGGAAGCGCTTATTTTAAGCGTCCCTGCTAGCTTAAAGATTGTTTCGTAATCCAAAGGAATGGGGAGAAAGATCAACGTGGGTAGACACAGCAACGAAGATTCTACACAAGATTGGAACAGAGCATGGAGAGGAAACATAGCGGAAAGCTAATAGGATTCGGATCTTCCACCGGCTGAACTTTTGGGGATGTTATGTTAGAGATGGGATAGATTGTCGGAAAGATAAGCTACGACCCTTAATCCCACAGCAGACACCGTTTCGGTCGTTTTCTCGATTCCTCTTCTTGCATTGGTGACATTGACCGACAGTAATGTATTCTAGGCTTCTGTAGTAGTAGTGTTGTTAAAAGTGCTTTGATAGCTTTGGTCATTTCGTACGTACGCCCCCACCGGGAATTAAAACCAGGACAGCTTTCATTGAAGTCGAACGCGTTGCCCAATTGGCTATACGAGAGCCCTTCCTACGCTTTTATTTATTTAGAATTTTATTTACATAGAAAGTCATATATAGTGCTCACTAGCAAAAGTATTTTAAATTTTATGGGAAATATGTACAATAGGAATTGACTATGCGAAGAGAAATGGTGGCTTGAGGAAATGTGAAAACTGATCTTAGTAGCTTTGAACCGAAGTTCTCATTCCATCAATACCAATTCATCCCCTATTTCTTGTTCTTTATTTTAATGTAACCTTTTTGCACATTAAGTGATATCTATGACCACAAAAACGTTCATAAATTTACATTTCAATTTGATTTGGATTAAGATTTTCGATTTAGATATGCACCCCACAAGCCTCCAGCGGCGTATGGCAATGAGTGTATCAACACCTTACCTAATCTACTCTACTTCGTCGATGACTCTCGAAGATCTCGCTCTTTTTCTATAGGAAATAAAATGTCTTTTATGTACTTCGCCTAAAAATTCTGGACCGATGAATTTTACGAAAAGCTTTCGTCGGTAAATCTTCCCTCCTGGAGCGAGTGATTTTATAATAGCCGTAACGCTACTGTTGAAGCTGAAATCTCCACTGACAAAACAGGCTGTTCTACTTTAAACCACCTCTAAATCTGAGAATAACCTTACTTCACGTAGATCCGTCATTGTATGTGCTATTTCTAAGATTAATTAATTGTTATCTGCTCATCATTAACAGTAAGTAAATAATGACTTTTTTCGACCAAAGTTGAGACTTTAACGCTTCCTCAACTATTTAACGTATAAGAAGCCATACAACTCATCAACTTGATGTGAAAAAGGAAACGTAAGCACAGGTAATTCCGACATACATTCGTTGAATTTTTATACGATCGTGGAACTTCATTTGAAAGGGTCCATTGAAGGGTATTTTGACTTATTGTCAGTCATAATAATTGCTAAATATTAAGTGTATCATTTAAAGATTAGCAACGATTCCGAATAACGTTCACGTTAACAAACGAAGACAAGTTAGTATTTTTATCTAGAATCTGATGGCTCTCTTTAGAAAAATACGTGCTTGAACCTCACATCACGGAAGCACGTTTTTTTCATAGCATTTTGCAGCTATTTTCTAAAAAAGAAAATATGTGAGTGATTACCCGCTAAAAATTCGTCTTGGAATACGATATACTAAGCAGGATCATTCTGAGAGAATCTTAATTTTTAATAATGTATTTTCACTTACTAAATTTTGGAAGTTTTCTGTTTATGAGATATACTTATTGAAAATTCACCTACCAATATCTGTCGTTTGACATTATTAAGCCTTCTGAGGTAAAATGTCAATACAATTGTTCAGCAGATATACGAATAATTTCTGAGAAGCAAACATTTCGAGAAGAAATGAAGTAAATAACTCTGAACTGCAGCTCCACAAACAAGAACAAAAACAAGAGAGTGATAATAAAATTGGTTAGTTTGAAAAATAAACAGAATGTAATTATTTAATGCCCACTCATGGAATTGGCGATCTCATTGTCTTAGGGTTCCGAGGTATTATTCGTATGTGACTTCGATTTTGATGTTTTGAACAGATGGGTAATTTGCAATACTGTCGTAAACTCTCGCTTCCTCTAGTCCCGAACTTCCCTCCATCGTCTCCAGGAAATTTTTAGGAGGGCTTACGTAACTAAAATAATATAGGAGTTTCTTTCAGTAGGAGCTTATACGGAATTGTCTCTCAATTTGACTTTCAGAAACGTATAAAATCGTCGATCAAAATAGGGTCGCATACTTGCCTTTCCGACATAAATTTGTTATTCATCCGAACTTCGTAAACTTATTGTAATGAATATTTGAGAACAATTACTGACAGGGGAAGTTTTTAACCCATCCATTATTAGCGATACCTCTTCTCGAGTCATTCGAAGGGAAGTGTAACCTATCGAGAGAAAAAGAGAGATGCGAAGTTAATTGTAACCAAGGTATCATTAGTCGAAGAGTAGGAAGGGCCCCTCAAGTCATCCCAAGAGTTCCTCATTCTTTATCTCGCATCATCTCCATAGCCTCTATCTACCTTCTCATAACTCTATCTCTTCCTTCTTGTATTTCATTCCATTTTGTATCCCACAGGGAGAATCGATTCTGTACTTACTGCCTATGAAGTTTCGTTCAGGGTTAATTAATTTCATCTTCCAACCTGTTTCCTCCTAATATCTCCCACCGCAACTTTCTAAGGCAGCCGCCTCTTGTGTTTGCCTCTCATTTTTTGACAGGGCTTTAATAGGAAATCTGGTAATTCCATTGCACAGAACCTTAATTCATTAGATACGTATTTTGGAGTTGGGGCACGACCTCGCGAAACATCCTCGCAGGAATGACTGCTATGAACCTGGAATCCAGTCCCGAAATTCACGAGAAGTTCTTCCATTTAACTCGTCTGTGAGCTTAACATGGAACCGAATATAATTTTGGAAAAAGCCTTTCGTACAGAGTAAGTCATGGGGGAATTAATATTTAATTTTAATAACAAGATTAGAATGAAATTATTCGCGAAGGAAGGACGCCTCTTTGCGATTAATTGATACTTCGGTACTCTGCTATTTTTCTAGCTATTCTTCTAGCTATTCTTCTAGTTAATTTTCTAGCTATTCTTCTAGCTATTCTTCGAGATTAACGAATTCAATCAAATTGTGAAATTTCTATTAAAACGGACATTTATGAAGAAAAAATCAAGAGAAAGATTGGGAAGGTGTCGCTCCGAGAATGAATTTTCAGATACTTTTTAATATCGATGTCATTATTTTGCTGTATCTTTCAAGTTCAAATCCAGCTTCTTCGTATTAAATTGCTGGAAGAAAGCACAAAATCTGATATAACTTGACGCAACACTATTTCGCAGCTTTGTGGACGGTTATTCGATTTCATCGAATTTCCTCCTGCAGCTTTGTTTCTTAGTTGGTTCTTCATCATTTAGTTTTCTGTCTGGGGCTTTCTAGAAAAATTCTTCTAATGTTCGCTTAGATAAGACTCCAATCCTTTCTTTTATGGCCGAGTAATCTCTTTCATATTCCAACATATTCATATTCAAGGATATAAACTCGACTTAATTGATCAATCCTAATTAATTTTTGCTTGCATAATAGATACGCTTGTTTTTGTGCTTCTAGTGGTGCGCTTATTCAAGTATCTATGTATAATGGCATAAAACGTATTGTGAAACATATTTTACCTACACGTAATTTATGTTCCTGTTTTCTTAAAAGTCGACAAACCCTTATCTAAATTTTTCTGCTAAAAAAAACTGAAACAAAGGCTCACATATTTCGTTTACCTTGTCGCATTGCAAAAATTAATCCTCTGATATTAAATATTTTGTTATCCTTTCTAATCACAGTCCTTAAAAGCACCAGAGAAGAGATTTACTTAGGTTTCCCACAAATTGATAAGCTTTTAAATTCCTGAGATTTCGAAGTCTCTTTCTCTTTCCGATACTGCTACAGCAGCTGGCATTCCTCCTTCACAAAGCAAATTCCTCACATTTTACTCTGGAAGAAATCCTCTCGGAGAAAGCCTTCCGTCAGAGGCAAGATTGCGTGACTCTGGAACCTCGAATTCCAAGCGATAGTCTCCATGAATATACCTTTGGGCTAGTCTTCTCTCACTATGGCCCTCTTCTCTTCCCGATCCTCTTTTTGGTTATTTTTCTTTTCTATCGTTGTCGCTTGAATCGACCGCAATCAGAGTCAAAGGATGACTTTGCCCTGCGTAAGATAATCCTTTTATCGACAGTAGCTTCGGAAAACAAGGATTTATACCCTGGGGATGAGGCGAATCAAATTTTTTGTATCGGGAATGGGATGCCACGAAAGGACAAACGATCCCCGAAAAAATAGTATAGTCTTTATTCTTCGGAAAACGTATCGCATCAAAAGTTAAGTACCCGATGATTTACGATTTAAAATGGATAGTATATTTATCTTATTCTCTCCACATTCTTTCTCCCTTTTCGAATTCAATCTACCTTGTCCATGTTTCAGCTTTTTTCAGCTTTGTTAACATCATTTACGTTCACTGTAAATGTACGTACAAATATATTAGATATATAACCCTTGTGTTCTCAGAATTAGTTTATCATCTTTAATATAATCTATAACCGTCTCCTATGGAACGGGCTTTGTGTTGAGTTGAAACTGTACTCTATCTGTAACTAATCGGTAATTTCTTTTACCGACCTTATGTAATTAATTTTACTTTAAAATAGAGCATCATTTTTTGAGCACATTTATGATGGAAATGAGAAGCAATTCAATTTTACCGAGAGTAACATGGGAACGAGTAAATCTAACTTTAATTGTGGATATGAGTACATGCTTAGGTGATCCATAATGTTGTGGCATTCTTGTAATTTACTTGATAATTTCAGTTTAATCGTTACTGTTACAAATTTTTAATTTCAATAATAATTCTTAAAGTATTAATCTCAATTATCAGCGCTTCCTTATGTAGGTTTCGCACTAAGGAAATTATTTCTACCCTCTTTTAATTGGCTCTTGAGCTATTTGAAGTATCTTTATACATAATATCTGATTCACACATGTATATTCATATTGATAGATTTATATTCTAAGCGTAACAAAAGCGTAAGTTCCAGGAACTTACGCTATTGGTTGATTTTAAGCGAAGAAGCACAAGAAAAAGGCCAATTAGAAAGATTTCATAAATACTTAAAAAAACATCTAGTTCAGTTTAAAATATTAATGTGGAAATGTGGCGATGTTCGTCAGACGTAGCAGTTACTTTACACATACTTGTACTTCATATATCTATGCTAGTTTGTAGGATCTCAAAGTAGTTTACAAGAATCATTTATTTCAGTGTAAAAATTGCACATAAGTTTTTAAGATAAAATAATTGGAAACTTGTAGTCTCAAGAAAACGCTCTTAAGAAATGTGTTCTCAAAAGAAATGCTTTCATTCCCTTCAACCTGCGAGGAAACTAATTTAATTTCATCGAATTAGTCGTTTATTTGGAGTCAAAAGTTGAAGGTGGATTATTCATGGAGCGAGTAAAGAAACTTTGAGGTCAGCTCAGTATTCTGTTCTGTAATCGAATTGGCGTTTTAAGAAGTCTCTCGTTTAATACTCAAGACACCACCCCACTGCAATATGCAAATAGTCGCTCATACATATACATAGGCAATCAGGATACAGCCCATTTATCCATCTCCCTCGCCCTTCATTCTCAGGTTAACGTTAAAATTAAACCATCGATTATTATCGATTTTATAAATCCATGATTTCGGAGCAGAATCGCCAAAGAAATATTTACTTTTTATTATAACACACTCTATTGATTCCCGCGAATCATGGAATAGGAGTGCTATTTATATTACTCTCTCAACGCAAATGAAAAGGACTTTACCATCTTCTCTACTCACTATGTTGATTCGCAGTGAAAGAAAGTGTATGAAATTAATCTTTTTCCGCTTATTCTATGCAAATTTGCGTATTGGGTGAAAATTGTTGTCTCTCTACTCATTCCTGTAAGTACAAATCACTGTAGTCATAATAGTCTGTTTAAACTCTTGCTAGAATAACTGCTAATATTTTCCACATTCAGGAATTATTAATCATGAGCAATCATGTCTTGAGACAAATAAATACTTGAAAATTTTCGATTTTTTTTCTATTGAATAGACATCTGTAACGCATACCAACGTGGGTGGAATTTAAAGATACCTGGAAAAATTTTTAAATGTTTACTACTTTCAAATCTAATGCGATAACTACTGTGGCTATATTGCGACTTGACTAATATATAACGCTGCAAGTATTTATTTCTCTTTATTTACTGTTATTAAGGATTTTAAAGGAGATACCTTTTTCTTTAATAATTAGCCGGAAGAACTTAGGTCCATTGATAGTGATTTATAATTAGTTAAACAAAATGTGTGCTAAAAATTGTTATAAGTAGTCCTTCGGGAGAAGCCAGATAATACCTCGTCCATTTATTATGCACATCGCTTACGAAACGTTAATTAGTTCAGGGGAGCCTCGGCGTAGCTAACCTAATGTTCCCAGTTTAGAGCAAATGCTAATCCAATGGTTGGCAAATCGAATCAGATCGGCACTCAACGGAACCAATATACCCTTCGTTATTTTCCCCCATACGCAGGCGAGCGAAGCTACTGAGGAGGAAAATAAGAACGAAATAAGGAAAGACGTAAACACTAGGGTGGGTCAAAAAATCGATTTATCGAGTATAGAATGCTAATAAGACTCAACCGTTGCGTATTTGTGTGCTAGTTAATACAGTTGCGAAGTACTGTTGAAAAAAATCATTAAGTTTGGAAATAAATGACAAAAATTACCTAATTTACCTCTACGCTCAAAGTATATAGGTAACGTGCTTTGGCTTTTATAGCATCTAAGTACCTCATTTTAGTTGCCTGATTACAGAAAAATTATATTTAAAATCTTTGCGCTGGGTTTTGAGTTCTCTCAGAAGTTTGGTGAAAATTTGAGGTTTTTACAATTTTACATACAGTAAAAATCTTGCATCCTACTCTATCAACAACATAGACCTTAGCTTTCATGGGTTGACAATCAGAGAATAAGTTTGATAAGAAATCATCCATCATCCGCTTTAGCCAATGGTGTAAAACGAAGAAATTGTATTGGAGATATAAGGAGAAGGAAGAGTGAAAGGAGCACGAAGGAATGGATGGGTCAAATTTAGATGAATATGGACTCCTTTAAGAGGGAATTAGGTAATTAGTAGCAAGGAAACTGAGCGAGGGGAAAGCAAATACAATATTTATTGGATGGCATATAGGGAGGTTTTAGATAAAATGTAACTTCATGGGGCGCCAGGTACGAAATTTGAAGGTTAATTAATTAACCGAGAAGATAAGGCACACGTATCCAAATATTGTGATAAATGGAAGAACCAGGCCTTTTCTTCTAATCTGTTTCGATGATTTAACTAAAAATTCCACTTAAAGGAAGATGACTTCATCAGGAAAAAAATTAAAATATGGTATTTACCTTTTCAGATTAGGAACTAATATGTTGAAATTTTCAACGAAAGCGACATCATAAAAGACAAAAAAACACGTTGAATGGTCTAGGCCTTAATGTAAAGGTAATCATTCGTGAAAGAAGCAGATATATTTAAAATATAAATAAACTTAAGCCTATTTTTCATAAGAAGGCCATTCTTATAGCCGTAACAGCAATGACAGACGTTGAGAATTACGGTTTGTCGAATGAGTGTCATATGTCGAGAAACAAGGTGCTTCTTTTAAAAATCAGTTTGGATAACACACGAAGCAAGAAAGAATTTAAATAATTCTTTACATACGGTTTTTGAAATATATATCCAATGAAGAAAGATTCGAAGGAAATATCAGAAAAGGGATAGAGGGCTAAAACTATTCCGTATGATCGTAATGAACATTACAGGGATGTAAAACAGAAGTGGAATCGCTAAACCGAACAGATTACAGGAAATAAAAGTGAGAAGAAATCTGATTGCTCGGGAAAGGTCTCGGAAGAATGGTTTCATGGTTTTGTTGAGTTAGATGTTTCTTTCAACTGCGGTTGTCTGACCGAAAAGTTTGATTCTGCGGGAATACAACCCAATTTTTGTAGAGCACTCGCAAAATAATTTAATGTATTCTTTATATTTATTTATTTTTGTAAAATAACCTGTACTTGACTTTACTCTCTGTAAACTATGTAACATGCAACTAGAGAGACCCTGGGACAGGGTAAGAGGGGGCCACAAGGCTTCATCTGCCCCAGGAAAATTAAATCACAAGTCAAGTCAAGATATTTTGGAGAAAATATCCAGATACATTATCTGTCATTACGTGAATAATGAAGCTGAATTTTCATTTGTCAAGTTTCGTGGTGCCTTGAGAAGTCCTTCTGAATTTCTTTATAAACGAAAAAATAAGACAATATATTTTAAGTTTTGATCACGAGTTTCTCAAAATTAATTAAAAAAGTTGAAAAATCCATCGAAAGTTTTAGGAAAAATAACCTGGAGTATGTCGATATATTTTACTGTGATATTTTTCTATTCCTCCAAAGGGGGGGTGGGGAACTTGTTTCAGAGTGTGATAAAAATAGGGAAAATCTGTGAAAAGATTTTTCACGTGCCAACCAAAATTTATCGAGAATATATTATTTGTTATCTAGGTATTTGATACTTAGGTAATTATGTAAATCATGTAAAACTGACGGAATGAAAAAATATGACGGTATTACTAGGCCCAATTTCATCCCGCAATTGAAAATTAAATTGAAGGTTATATGTTCAGAAAGAATTGATAATAAACATTTACGTATCAGATAATAATCTTCGGATGAATATTAGTTAATCTGAAAGATTGATAGTTGCTAATCTTTCTTATATTACGTACAGTTTCCTGTTATTGACCAAGTATTAAATTCATTCATTTTTTTATTGCAGGTATGTCTGATTCTTCTTCGATGAGGTGATTTATTCAGTGCGATTCTTCCTGAAAGTGAGTACCAACAGGTAAAGATAAATGAACTTCTTAGGTGATTTTATTCAAGGGTAGTAATCTATTGATAATTATTGGGGTAAAAAGGCAAAAATAATTAAAGCGTTTTAACTAACTTGTTTCCCAAGACAATGTATAACAAATTTATATAAATCGATTTTTGCGCTCCCTCTCGTCTCTTATTGACAATGTTAAGATTTACATTTTTTAACTTCGTAGCTTTAAAATACTAAGGAACATAATTACGGTGCTAACGTATAATTCCACGGTACGGTACTTTGGACGAAAGGAAATGTATTTGGTGAAGAATCCGTTTATTTCGAGTCACCCTTCCATAATCCCCGGTCTGCCTGATTTTTTATATCCTTTTCTTTCCTTCATAGTATAAAATCTCCAAATGCTATCAACAGCCAACTTATCGTTCATGGTTGTTGTAGTTTTTATATTATTAATTAACTTTACCATCAGTGGTCGTTCCCATTCTGCCATTTTCTTTGTACGATTGAACCGGTTTTGAGGACAAAGTGGAACGAATGACAAATGGCTCCTACAGTCGTAGGAAGTGGAAAATCAAAGGAATGTTCCAATACGTATTTCGGTATTTACGATATCATCATGGGGTAAGACATTACCTCTAGAGTTCTGAAAACATTTTGCAACTAAGTTGTTTTTCCTCTCCGGATTAATAAAAGAATACCAAACTTACTACATGCTCGTTACTCATCGGTTCGGATACGAATTTGGTTTATACTGTACGGAGTCAATCGTACAGCGCAACATCTATTACATTATGTTGCTTGTTTTACAAGTCTGCCTACTCTGGCCTAACTGTATTTTCTGGTGGCAGTTTTCTTACGTATTCCCTGAATACTAATTTATAAAGATCAAATCAAGGCTAGTTCTCCACTTTTGGATGCGTAGCGCATGATTTTTCGTCCCATGCATGCGCTTGATCATCCCGCCTGTATGCAAGTCTTTTATCTTCATGGTGCGATTGACTACATTCCTAGCATCTATCAGATAATTGATAGTAGCCATTCTGTGTCCGTTTCTTAAGCATTGCTTCCTTCCTTGCTCCCACACAATTGCGCATTGACATTAGAATTGATTCTCTTATTTACTAGCTGAAAATACCTACACATATTGCTTAAAAATAAGCGTTTAAAATAATTGTAACCCGTTTAAATTCTAGTTCTTAATTTTTACTGATGCTCGGCAGCCATTTTCTTTAGAATCGCAGTTATTACATTTATTTTATTGTTTACATATGTGGATTTAATTTATACAGTAGAAATTCGGCCTGAAGTTATATGGAGGTGTGAGGTTTTTGCGTGAAAGAGCGCTTGAAATTTGTTGCATGAGTTAGACTTTTTATTCACCATGATAACTTATTTCACTGACTGTGAAAGTATCACATTTCAGTATTCTTCTGCAAATACCGCTCATATCTGACCATGTGTTATGTGTTCACCTGATCAATTCTATTAATAAATGCACGTAAAGTACGTCTTTTTTCAAACTTCTTCATCGCATGTGTAAGACCGAGCCTTCGAAATGATCCTAAGCATGCTATATTTATACCTTTATTAAACTCCTTGCTGAATTCCTTATCACATAGATTTTTCTTTCGTCAGTTCCCTTCCATTCTTCGTACTTTATCCTCAGCTTTTCTCTTCATCTTACTCCTTTTACCTTCATGTCAATAACTACGACGCGATCGGTCTGTGAGAAAGTAAACAAACGAGCAGTCAAGGAAAATATTTTCTCTTGGGGAAAATCCTCACTGCTTAGTGCCTGACTCTCAATCTCAGCTTTGCTGGGAGACAAATCTCCATTCGATTCTCCCGACCTTAATCACATTCGTCGGAATTCCTTCTCCCAAATTTTATTCCCAGCTAAATAAACTTTAACAGAAAAATTTGAACTAGAAGATCCATCTTAGAATGCGTAATGATTACTCCTCAGATTATGGCAAACAAAGGGCACTTCTCCTTATTATATCCGTCACATCAGGTTGTTACTAACTTACTTGACTCTTTCTTGTGACATTATTGTTTTCTATAAATATATTCGATTGTAATCTGAAATTTCTATTAAATCTATGAAATTCTGGTTCCAAAATTTAGTTTTAATCCATATTTTGTAATTGGTCATTGAATATATTTATTATTTGAGATGTTGAATCAATCTCATTGCTTACATATTTTGACTAAAGGTTTCCTTCTCTTACATATTTAAAGAGGTCAGATTCAATCTCAATTCGAAATTCAGTGGAACCTATATGATTAATGAAGTAATGTTCACAAAATCCGTTAATCGTGTAATATTTGGGGAAAACACTGGTAAAAAATATTTGTCATATTATATTTAATAAGCTCTTACGTAAACTTAAACGGCTGAATTTAAACGTCTTTTTATCATATATTTCCGTTTTTGTAGCTTACGAATCCGAATATTACTGAAGTTATGTCGAGAAAATATTATCCATGTAGAAGTAGATGGTAGTATTGAGATCTGTTACATTAAGACCCTTTTGTTGTTTTGAAAATAGAAACAAAAACGTATGTTGTTTTCAATTTTCGTGTAACGTAAGCTATAAGTTATAATTCTGGTGATCTAGGTTAAGTTTCTGGGAATTGTTATTGAAACCCTCACCTATTGATTGAATAATTAATTATTTTCATTTCCGGTATTAAATCGCTCACTTCCGCCTACGATTTCGTTATTCTCGTTGATCTTTCGGAAATATTGACCAAGTGAGCTTATTTTGCAATGTGATACTAACGGAAGAATAGCATTGAAAATTCACAAAAATAATTCCGCTGTTTTCCTCATAAATTATGCGCTATTGTGTGCGTTCTTCTTTATTTCCAGTTCTGGTATTAACCAAAACTGGGCATTAATATCATATGCAGACGTAGTCATTAATTTTTCCCAGCATTTTTGGCAGTGATACTTCACCAACCGCGGATGTTTTCAAAATCTTTGGATCTCAATAAAATGATTATTTTTCAAGCCAGAATCATTTGGATTATTGTAATTAGAAAAGCACCCTCCACAAGGATTGCCTGTGCTTTAACTATCAATGACTAAAAAGGAGAGACCTGAAATAATAAGTGGATTTCTTGATGAATTGAGCCATGAAACTATTTTGTGTCCGATGCTCATATTTCGTCGATAAAAGATTATTAAAAATTATTAAAAATGATGATCATATTTCTTTGTGAAATAATCGTGATTTTGTTATCTTAGAATGTCATAACATTCCTCGTTTGGCTGTATAAATAAATTTTTGCTTTCCTCAATGAACTTAATGCAAATCTATTATACAAGGAAGTTTTAAGATGTTTCAATTGCTATCTTTAACAATGGCTATTCTATTACTTCTTTTATTCTCTGATAGTTGTTTCACCATTCTATAGAATAGGTCGTCCCACCCACTTTCATCCAGCTTTTCTATTTCGTCGCATTGACCCTTCGCCCACTGTTCCATTGCCATATTTGTTTCCCTTTTCTGTTCGTTTTTTAGTATCCTGCGCATTGTGCGCCCATTCAGTGTTTTCCTTTTTCTATTTTCTTCTTTCCTCCATTTTATTTATCATTTCCACCGTCACCCATGATTTTTTCATTTTGTTTCGCTTGACCCTACCAATATTTCTTTAGAAACTTTCTTGACACTGTATTTAATATTTTCCTATCTCATGGTAAGTTCCCTTCCCTTACCCTCTAGAGCCTTAGCTTCCCTATTCCTAAGGGCTTGTAGATTCCATTTGGGTGCCATTTTTGCCCGAAAGATCTATTTAAGTTCAGTTTTCATCGTTACCAGGTTATCCGTCCACATCTGCACCAGGATAGCTTCGTAAGATTTTAACACTCATTTGAACAATTTTCTTACCAACTCGGTGTTTACAAAGCATTCATCCATTTTCAAAAATTGGTAGTGTGAAACCGTGCCTTGCGGCCGGAGGGGGGCATGCCTTGCGACCAGAGGGGGACACATTGACATTGTAACAATCTTAAAAAAACTTGAATCNTAAAATCATGTTCCTTACTTTACATCCCTTACATATTGTACACATTTTTGAGGGTTTCTAATAGGCTATCAGACCTACTGTATTGGATCAGGTAACACATTCTTACCGCAAATAATCCAATCAGGTTCGCATATCACCATATCAGGTTCCATCTTCTATTTTTATACAATAATAACACCTAAAACAAGGGAGAGGAATTCTTATAGAAAGTTCTTATAGGAGTTCATTAATTCATATACTGATGTTGATTAAATCTTCCAATCATAACATATGAGTATTGCTCATCTCTTTCATTATTAGATTAAATGGACAGCTCAGTTAACTTCTTTTGTGTCTCCGCTTCTTTAGTCAAGTAGAAAAAAATAGTACACAAACGTGAAAGCATGCTGCGTGATTTTTTACGATCAATTCTGCGAGATTTGAATCGAAGTGAATACCATTCAGCTTTTGCCCTTTGAACGGCTTTGAGGGCGAATGCCTCTTTTCCTCTTGATGCTGTTGCGCAGGTGAACTTGAAATAATTAATTCGGAAAAGATGAAAAGAGTTACGGATATTTACATTTTTTTCTTTCGGAAAATTCAATAAGCCAACTTTTCCATTTTATAGTGATACAGGTCCAGGTTTCCAGGTCAGTGCAAGAGAACTTCCCATTGATGTTTCCCCGATTTTGGTAGTCTATTTTGACTGCATGTGTCGATATCAGCTCTCAAAGGGCTTCTATAAAGGCGCGCAGTAGGCAGCTTGAAACCGGTTTTGTTTACCGAAGGCGTATTTACGCAATGGATTTGAAAGCAGGATCATGGCATCAAGTCTGGTTTAATTAACTCGGGTTTCTTAAGGAAAAACTGCACTCAGATATTCCGGCTTCATCCCTTAAATTCAGATCTCTTCAAAGGAAAAATGCCAGAAACATTGCCGGAAACACTGTTAAGATGTTTCAGTTCGAAATAACTTTCCAATTATCCTCTCTTGTACAGTGAATATCAGTGAATATAAGAATTAAATAATTGTCCCTTAGTTTAACATATTCCGATGAAATTAAGTACCTTTTGATGAGATCAAACAATTGAAATATTTCAATTACCTGATAAAAGGATCACGGTAGACCTTTATCAACTAATTCAGTACGAGTAATATGTTGAAGTCTAGTATTTTAAAGCAAAGGATTCTTCATTGGGAAAATATAATTCATCGTTAATATAAATTAATTCACGGTTTTCTTCTTTCAGATATAATTAGAGTATTTTTCTACACGAGAGAAAGAGGTCAATCAGGTATCCGATAGCTTGACGGATACCAATGTTGATACGTGATTGCATCACTGATTCGTCACTTTTCCACCGCTGAGCGAACATTAGCGATTAAAATTCCCTGGTTACCGGAGAAGTATCTATATGTTTTCATTCTGCAATCACTCAATCACCACTCCCTTCAGTGGCAGTTTCTTCTCGATCAAATAGCCGAATCGTATACGAGAAGAAACGTCCAATCTTCTCTACTTCGACTTCGCCAGTTTTCTTCAACTTTTCTTATTTCGCAACACAAATTTCCTTCAAATATCCAATATCTCTGCATCTTCCTTTTCTTTCCTTGTCTTTTCAAGAATTCCTCCGTTCATTCGATATCCGCCCTTCGTATCTCAGGTTTCTGGTGAAATTCCGTAGAAAGTAGAGGTACTTTACGGCAAGGAAAGACGAGATGTTAATTTATTTTCAATCCTTCTCTCTGCCTTTCACAAGTATTTCTCTACATATCTTCTCTGCCAATGTAAGTCATTTAATTTAACTTTCGCCGGCATGCAAGAGGTGTTATGTAATGATTTCCGAATTAATTCAGGTATACGAATAGTTATATTTTTATCATAATTCATTTTACTTCTTATATGTCATTCGTCTTATTCGTTGCCGCGTTACATTTCACTTATTGTAAGCAGCAAATGAAATTACTAAATAGAATCATTGAATAGTTCGAATAGTTAAATTGTTGGAATACTTTGGCTATAAAATGAATAACAGTTTTTCATCAATTTAAGACATAACTCTTTTAGTGATAAAAATTTCATGATTGAGTTTGGGGCATAAATTTTTTTTTACATAAGCTAAGTATCATGTTCTTATATTTTGGAATTTTGCCTTTTGCTTGAGTTTTTGTCTCTTATCTATTATTCGTAGAAATGTGGGAAGTCCATAAGGAACAATGTCAGTAGGATTTCATTTAATATCAGATTGAACTGTTGTACAAATCGTGCTGTGCTGCTTCAATGTCTTGATGAAAGGCGTATCTTTAACTTTCGTTTATTGCAGAAATGTGACTCATATACGTATACCTTTTCCTATTCTTGTTCATAATGAAATATAATGAAAGGCCCTAGGTGTGAGAGATGCTGAATAGTGGCATTCGAGCTGGTCACTTCTTATCGAATGCTTTGTGAATTGTTTTATAGTAATTATGCTGAACTTACGTAGACTTGTTCCTCTTAAAGCATTCTGTCTCAGCAAAGAAAAATACCTCCCCCCTAATTTTGCCTTTTCGCCATATTCTCTCTCCGAACCTTTTTGTAACTAATAGTGTAGAGGTGGAGGCTCAAACCTGCCTCCAGGGTTAATACTTTACATACAGAAAATCCATACTGTCAATCGTACGTCACTGTTTACGATAGACAGGAATCTTAATTAGATTGATAATTAGGTAACTCCATCCGTCAGCCCCAAAATATTTTTCTGGAAGACATGCCTTATATAGAATTTTCTGCCCCGTTCTTTAATATTTATTTGGAAAGCATTCGATTCGCACTAAGGTAGAAATGTTCCTCTAAAAAATTCAATTATTCTTCATCCAATAATGTATGAGTAGGATTCTCCTTTATCTCCGTTTTTTATCCAGGGGGCAGATCATTCTCCTGTGTGAGAAGGAAATAAGTTGATCTCTCTTCTGCAAAGGATTAAAAAGGAGCGGACGTCTCATATATTATTCTCTTTCTCCAAGGAGAAAATCTGATTCCGTCGAAAGTTGATTACGTCTTCGATTCGTGCTTCTGAAAATTTACGTCCATACACTCTATGTAATGAGGTTATTTAAATAGAATATATTTCTCACTGCAGCTTTTAGTGTAAAATAAAATGAGATCCCGGCGACCTTTGCATTAATTCCCTAAGTAAGAATTCATTCCTCCTTAATAAACTATAAGTTCAGCCGTTCTCCGCATTAAAGGTGAAGGATGCATCACATTCATACTTTTTAATCAAGTTCTGACTTATGGAATTATTGAAATATATCGGTTTAATGGTTTCGAAGGAAAATCAGTTGTTTAGTTTAGTTTTTGCGAATACACCTTTTTCCTCGAAGAATTTATTTTTCGCCTTGCTTGTTCTACAATTTATATCTTTCTTCCATATAAATATGTATTGGGCATACTTTTAATTTGAATTACCTTCTGCGGAACTAAAACCACCAGATTAAATTTTTCGAAAAANTCAATAAGCCAACTTTTCCATTTTATAGTGATACAGGTCCAGGTTTCCAGGTCAGTGCAAGAGAACTTCCCATTGATGTTTCCCCGATTTTGGTAGTCTATTTTGACTGCATGTGTCGATATCAGCTCTCAAAGGGCTTCTATAAAGGCGCGCAGTAGGCAGCTTGAAACCGGTTTTGTTTACCGAAGGCGTATTTACGCAATGGATTTGAAAGCAGGATCATGGCATCAAGTCTGGTTTAATTAACTCGGGTTTCTTAAGGAAAAACTGCACTCAGATATTCCGGCTTCATCCCTTAAATTCAGATCTCTTCAAAGGAAAAATGCCAGAAACATTGCCGGAAACACTGTTAAGATGTTTCAGTTCGAAATAACTTTCCAATTCAATATTCAGTTAATCTTTCTTCGGTCTTGCAACCTTTCCAATTCACATACTTGAAAAACTTGTCATGGACCACGTACATCTTGATGAAAAAATACAGCCGAAATTTTCTCAAGAATATATAATATTATTTTGGTAATTGATCTTTCCAATTTTTCGAAATTTAATTTATAGAGATAAAGTGAAATGCGTTTGTATGCATGTATTTTCCATTCATAATCTTCGACGAATTAACGTTCATAATTTGCCTTTTCATACTTCAGTAATGAATTTTGTTATCAATGAGGAAATGCGTATAATGTAGTTAGATGAATATAGTCGACAAGAAAATATAAAAAATACGATGATAGGCATGTATTCCTTTTCTAAATTTGAATTGCGGTAGAGTTCATCTTTATTTTATTTAATTCATTTCAATCTTACCTCGTTGTTGATATAAAGATATACATTCAACTTCCTGTGAACTGTGCTTTCAAAGGTCCAACCCAATTCATTTTCCAGCAAATTTACCAATTTCATTTCCCATAATGGAAAGGCAAAGTTTAGTTTAGTTTTTCTCAACCTGAATGTCTAAATATATGTCTTTAATATCCTGCCAGATTTCGGGTAAAATGTTTAAACTTTACCTTGAAATTCATTATTTCATTTCGATGATCCCTAGGGCCATCTCTTAGCTCGTATGGTCAACAGTTATATAAATATGCTAGTAATACTAGCAGAACAAACATAGCTAAATAAATAACCTGTTCAAAATTTTCGATTTTACTACTGATGTAGAATTTCTAGGATCATAGTTTTTTATGATTGCCATCTTTTAACTGTAAATATTTTGGAGAGAGTGGAGAAGAAAATCAGACAGTGTACTATACAGCGTTTTTATTTTACTTTGTCTTTCTTAAGCTATGAGATAACCCTAATGAACTGTAGGCTTATTTTTATCGCTCGGATTGTATATACGGTTTACAAACAAAGACTTTCATATGCGTCTTTTAGGAGCTTTTTATCTGAATTAAATTAAATGACATTGTAGCATGTTAAATTCTACAACTAAATGACAACTAATATACATGTTAGCTGAGGTTTTCTTGCGTCGTTCAGTATCTAAAATTCGATTTAGCCGACATTCATCCTTTAGTGGAGTTTTAAGTTTAATCAAGGGGTTACGTACGTGCCCTGCGGTTCCATTGGGAAAAGAGAGGACTAGTTCAACTAGTAAATTGGGCGCAGGCTCTGTAAAAAAAAGCCATTTCACCTGCTCCCTTCCTTTTTTATCCATCCTGCTCTCAACATAACTGTATATTGGTTGATAGATTATCTTAAGTAGATTATGATAATGATGGAATTCTCTCTAAAGCTCGCCATTATGTTGAAAAACGAGACGATAAAGCGATAAAGCGAATATTTATTTGTACTGACGTGGTTTTACAGAAAATGTTAGTATTATATGGATTGTTAAATCTTTTGTCTGGGAAAACTGTACTTCAGGAGAAATGGTTTACAGGATTAAACTCTAGCTGAGAAATTAGGCTAATACCGAGGAAGACTATTCATTCTATTTAAAATAGTAATTTAATCTATGCCGTGAGGCAGTGGAATACTTTTATCTTTGATGATTTTGTCCATGAGTATTATTTGCTTTTCGGACATTCCAGACACATTAACCGTTCCTTGTTACATCATATCTTATATAGAAGTTCCATTTTTTTTGGCTTAAGATTATGATTGTATTCCTTTTAATTTTTGTTGCCGTCTTTTCCTATATTCCCCTAGATGAAGATTCTTTTCTCACAATATACATTTTGGCGCTATTGAACACTAAATATCCATCTCGCCCTTTAAGGTGTATGGGATGAATTGGTGATGGTGTAATTAGAATGAATTGAGGCGAGCTTATCCACAAATCACCGCTGGTAATATTGGGAAATCATTTATGAGATGTTGTATTTATGTTCTGAATTCCCCGTTTTATTGTGGTGCGATTTGTTTGTCCAAAAATATTTTTCAATTGTCTTTTTTGACCTCCAGATTTTTATTGCTGTTATCGCTATAAATATTATTAGTATCTCCAAATTAGATTTGAAAAAGCGCAAATAAAATTATTACTTTTCTTATTAATTCACGCTCATTACTGAAGTTATGTACACATTCATTTACATCTATCTAAATTTAGATAAGTCCTTGAAGTTTTTCTGACACGCAATACGTTATCAAAAAAACCATTTGATAGGTCTGTTTTTTTGAGAAGAATTAAAGGGAAGTTTTGCGAGGTTGCGATGAAGATACTTAAGTAAAACTCTATGTCGAATAACGCAATTTTATTGAAGATCAACCGAAAATTTGTTTGAAAATGGAAGTAGATACATATCTTCGTTCGTCGCGGAATTATTTTTACTGATATCTCCAGGGACCATTGTGTCAGAACCACCCGTACAAAATTAGTGTACCACCCTTACCAGTAACTTAAACCGGAGCACACATATCGACAAATAGGCTGTAAAGCAAACAAAAAGCTCGGTTTTACAAAGCGCATTGTAGGTTGATGCGATGAAGAGGTTAGAGGACAATGTTATTTCACTTTGAATTTTTATATGGCATACTGAAGAAGACCGATTTAATATGTAGCTTTATATTTCGGGATAGATAAAACACCACGGGTAGAGATAAGTACTATTAAGCCCATCTTTATAATTTTAAACACTAATGCTTTGCCTTCTATTTCTTTATAAGAACACCAAATTTTGCGCACGATGCAAATTCGACAGACTAGTTTTTCGCAAACATACAAAATTATGACGCAATAATACAAAGAAATTACATCTACTAATTGCGTTTCATGCATTAAACTGTACAAAAACTTAAGTTTCTACATTGCTTTACTTCTCAAAAGCGTTATCATTAAATTCCCTTTTTCTCTATACATAGAATTTGGAACGGTATTTTTCATTAAAATGATCTGTTGATTACAAGTTCATAGGGTTCCACACCTCTTCGATGTTAGGATTTTTGCGGTATTTAAAACCTAAGGTCCAAATGCGTAAGTCAAGACTGGTAAAAAGGATTGGAGGAAGAAATTTTCCTTCCAGCATATTCAGAAGTCAGGATATGTTTGATCCTTCCGAAGACGCTCAAGCCAAGTTCACTAAATTAATTGCCTAGCCATCTCCTCTTTTCTCCTGTTGCCTATGGTAAGTACTTCAGGTAATGAAATATTCGTAAAGCTAGCTAATGCATGATTATTGCATAGTGCATAAAACATTAGAAGGGCATTTGAAGTTAATAATTTACGGTGTTTTGTTATGATAATTTACAGAAATTTATTTGAACTATCAGTTTAAACTATTAGCGATCCGCCTACTTCTGTCGCGATGATAAATTATATACGAGTATTATGATGAGCCGTTCCCGATAATACTATGAAATCGCTTATATAAACAAAAATTTAACTAGCTAACTATCTAACAAACGTATTAAACCATAAGATTTTCCCTTTCGTTGGGATGATAAGCTGCTCTTTCTCGATTGCGCTATCTTTTCCTTCCATATATTTATGTTTGAAAGTTCCATTCAAAGAGAAGATTTTAGTCCAGTTGGCTCATTCGTCATTCTTTGCGTCCGATTTTCTGTCAAGTTTTAATCACCTACTCATCTCCTAATGAAGAAGGGACCACTTCCTAAAAAAATTGCTAATTCCTCAATAATGGCAAAGAATTTTTCAATTCACTTATCTGAGGCTTGGCAGCGTTCAAGAATAGTTATTCTTCAGCAAAACTCCCTAATGAGTTGCGAGATTTGAAATCTTTACCATTAGCAGGGTGACCAAGCAAAGGATTGTGAAGTGAACGTAAAATTTAAAAGGAGTGATTTGGAGGATCTTAGCTCTCTTTCTGCTAACTCATAAGAAACCCGTCATGACCTTTTGATTTTATTGTATGTCACATTTCATGTATTAAATTGAAAAACTTCCGTCTGAAGATATAGATATATTTCGAAGTTCACCGAGAAGTTCATTGTTTCGTTTTATTCGAGATGAATAATAAACTAAACATCGTAAATTTCCCTGGGTTTTTTCACTTAAATTTCTCGAGGCTCAAAAGATATTCTACTAGCTTTCTGATCACAACATTGGCGTGATGTCTATACCTTTTCACTTAGCCGCTTCCAATGTGCAATCAATTGTTAATTTAATGGAAAAATCAAGAAAAAGTGTAACTGTCTAGATTAATATAACGCTGGAACGCTTTTCGCCCATCAGAACAACTCTGATGCTACGTTGAATGGAGTCGTGAATGGTAAAAGTGAAATGTTACGCTATTCCGCGTGTATTACATCACACAGTTCCGTGGGAGAAGATGGAAGTAGCAATCTGCCTCGGACTTGTCTTTCCAAAACGGGCCAAGGATATTTAATTATGCCGCAAGATCTCCTGATGCGTGAATAGGCGCATTATCATTCTTGAATATGGTGTCATTACCCAGAAACAACATCTAAACCATAGGATGCACAACGGTGGTCCCCTAAATAAGTGACATAATCACGTGCAATGGTGCGACTGGTAAGCGTCAGCACAGGAACTACAGAAATCGAGGATAACGAGTGCGGACCACACCATCGCAGAACCGCCGCGCCGCGCCGTCATACATATGGTATGGAGGAGATTCGGTGGATTATGCGGTTCATTCGGGGGGTCTTCCTTTTACAAGCATGGCCTGTAGTTTAAATATTAGTTATCTAGCCATATCACATAAACACCAGCGGTCCATGTCGCTTGTTCACGGAACCATTGGCGTCATGCTAAAGAATTATGCAATATCAGCCCGTGCAATCCTAACCCGTATATGCATGTTATGTAACACACCGCAGTGTGTGCTAGTCAACACAGGCTGTGGGAGGTGCTGATTGAGTTTCTTGGTCAGTTACTCTGCAGTTGCACGCCAGTTCTGGGTGAATGTCAGCTTTAATGCTCAGTGGGACTGAGGTCTCTCGGATACTGGAAATTAACATGGAGTATCCACATCCATCATATATGCGGAAAAGCACTTAAAAAACTCGGCTTCGTAAAGAGAATAGTCGGTCGGAGCGACGAAAAAGTTTGTGAGCGATGCTATTTTGCGTTAGTTAGATCTCATCTTCAGTATGCGTGTAGTGTATGGGACCCTGCCGATAAGAGTTGTATTCAAGAATTAGAAGAGGTGCAGCGAAAGGCGATGCGTTTTGTGAATAATTGCTACGATAAATCAGTGAGCGTCACTCAGATGCTTCAGGACGCAAGATTGGAATCTTTGGAAGTTAGGAGATTTCCACAAAGGATCAAATTACTGGATACAATCAGAGAAAGCACGCTGAGAAATGATGTAGCCGATATGATGCGTTCACCATTCTACATAGGCCGTTCCGATACTGCGAGAAATATCAGGAAAATATATGTTAGAACCAATCGATTCAAGAACTCATTTTTTTCCGCGAACGATCAGCGAAAGTATTCCGTTAGGGAATAGAGTCATGGTGCATGCACCCCCTACCACACGCCGAAAGGCGACTTTCACGGTACTCACATAGACACAGACACTGAGGTTTTTTCCTATCACTGTTTTTCTATGCCAATGCGGTTTTACAATGAGTTGTTCCAGGCAATCTTCACCTTGGACGCTCTCCCTCGCGACACACCCTACACAAATCCCACTTTCGTCAGGTAACTGAGAACCACACAGCTGAGCGTCAACAGTTCACCTTCTTTGGATATTACAAAGGTTCTCCCATTTACACTTTCAGCGTCTACTCAGTTTACTGTAAACTATATAGTGAACCTCATATAGTACGTAGAATGCCCCAAAAAAAAACACTACCGATTGCCCGGAACTGCGATTGTCACCTGACCGTTGCCAACCCAAATGTCTTATGTGTTTCTAACTCCAGGTTTTTTCATTAAATCGGTAAGCATCCGTATATCTACACAGGTGAATAAAGAGTCCTTGGCATAAAACGTAAATAAGAAAACGTCGCTACTGAATAGTATTTATGCAGAGCCACTCATCAAATCATGGAAATGGTGATTTCGAACGTCCATAGAATTGTTATATCAATTAGATCTATCATAAAAATTCAGTATCTTATTAATTTTGGATTGACATAGTCCCAATTTCTTCTGTTAAGAATTGGCATTTTTATGGTATAGGGTATATTAGTCAATTATTTGCGTTGCGATGCATAACAGGTGTTTTGTATAATCTGGAAGATATTTTTGTGGTACTCAAATTATTACTAATTGTGAATGGGATTACCAATATTTAATTATTGAAGCCTTTTAGTCATTCAGTGGATACAAAGATTGTATTGAATTTAATCTTAATTTAAATTATTACAGTTATCTCTCAGAGCCAATGAACTATTCTATACTATGAATAAACTGTTTTTGATGGGCGATCCAAAGTATCACCTCTATTTCATTTAACGAGAGGGACTCGTTGTCCTTATTGTGAAAGCAAACTCTTCTAAATGCAAATGAAAAGGCAACAAAAACAAGATGGATGACGAATTAGCTTCGAATAAAACTGGTTTAGTATCAAAGGTCAAATAGAAGAGATGAGAGTTAGAGATCTTCAGAAGAGGGAAAAGTGACTTTTTAAAAAGTCAAAGCTAACCACATAATCGAAAATCGTCGAACTAAGTCGAACTTAAGATTCCGATTCGCTGATGGATATTACTTTCTATTGGTTAAGAATACGGAATTAATTTGTGAATTTTATAGCTGTTTGAGGAAGAGAACTGAAATGAAATACGAATGTGATCTTCCAATTATTGGAATCTATTAAAAATTCCTCTCGCATTAGTTAAAGATCAAACTGTAGAAAATGATGCCTATGAATGCAAATTTATTATCCTTCGTTATAATGATTTGTTACATCTCTTTGTAATTATCTTCGTTTCAATATCTTTTCCCTGTCGCTTATTTATTTAATAACATGAATTTCATTATAAATTTACCAAATATTGATTTCATCCTGTCTTTGGTTTTATGTAGCTTTCTGTAATGTAATTTATGCGTATTCCTCATTCTTGATTGAATAAAGGGTACAATGGTATTTCAATCGCATATCTTCAACTAATCAATATTCAAATTCCAAGTATATCGAGTTTGGTTCATTCTAATAAAATATTTTAGATAAGTAGTAATTTTTCTATTTTAATTTTTAAAATTCAGTAGACTGATTAATTTTATATTCAGGTCATAATAATTTGCTTTTAACTCTGTCAAAATTTTTAGATAGATCAATGAAATGGTACAAAGATTGAAAATTAGAGCTTCAAGTAGACACATGTTCAGAAGCTAACTTCTACGAAAGAAAATCTATTCCCAATGATTATTTTTTCATTCTCCGAGGAAAAAAACTCATTAACAGTTATATCGGTGAAATATCTTGGAGTAACCCTCACGAATAACTTTTTATTGGGCACCCACAGTTGTAATATATATAGATGAGCACTTAGGAAACCCGACTTTGTAAAGAGAATAGTCGGTAAAAGCGAAGAAAAAAGTCCATGAGCGATGTTACTTTGCTTTAGTTAGGCTTCACCATGAGTATGCATATAATGCATTGTATGTACAACAAGTATTGTATTTTTGAATTAGAGAGTACAACGAATGGCGTTTTGTAAAAAAACTGGCATGAAAATTCAGTGAGCGTTATTCAAATGCTTCTGGATGGGAATCTTTCTAAGATAAAAAATCTAAATAAAGGCTAAAATTACTCGATAAATTCTAAGAAAGCATGTTTTTGGAAGATGTAGCCGATATTATGCGTCACCCCTTTTACATCAGCCGTTATGACACTACATAGAAAGTAAGGGAAATCGATGTTTGGAAAAGTCGCTTCAAAAACTAATTTTCCGCGGAAGATACCCGAAAATAATCGATTAGAGTTAGATAGTTGTGGTGCATGCCCCCCCTGCTACACGCCGAAGGGCAGCTTGCAGAGTATATGTGTAGATGTAGATAGATCAAGTTCGGAAGATGCATTGGATGGAATAAATATTGTATACTATAATTTTTTCTCGTAATTTCTGTTATTTTTTTCTCTTAAAGATTCCTTTATCACCTTCCCCACTTTAACCTCAATACAAATTTAATATGGAGTTGTAGATGTGCCACAGTGGGGGATATTTTACTTTTATTGAGTTTTCTAAGTATAATTATTGGCTGAGATTATAATCAGATGTAGGAATAAGCTTTAGAACATCGATAAGACTAAGATAAGGTGTTTTGTTGTTTAGGAAAGTAATTCAATTAGCAGAAGCACGAAGATTAGTATTGGCCTTTATGTGATATTCCGTATCAGCGAGGTAATGTTGAAAAATATTTATTCATGAACAGGAAATAAAGTTCTCAAACTTTTTTTGCTTCTCAGTTATCTAATACCTTAATATTTGTTGCAACGTAGAATTTTTTCATATATTTGAACTAAATTAGATGCTCTGTTTCCAGTCGTTAACTTCACTAAATGTATGAAACGTTAGGTTCAGTTAGGCGACGCAAAAATACAGGTTATCTTAAATCTTTTAATGCGATTTAATAAATGCGTACAAGGGAACCAAATGCGTTTTTTATGAACTAGGTTCTTATGACCGAGCTTAGTTTTTCAAAGGAATGAAATAGTGGCGTACAACGATGCAGTTTTTGATAGACTTTGTTTGGCGTGAAACTCCAGCTGTCCCGTCGATTGTTGATCAACCCTTTCTTTGCATTTCCTCTGCGGCTTTTAGTTTTATGCCAGTGGCCAACATGGACCTGTCACAAAGTTGAAGGTTTCTATTTAACTTTTGGCTTTGGAGAAAGCTGGATGACGTGTATGACAAAAGGATGTAGGTGGTGATAGGTGAAAGTATCTTCCTTTGGCTTGTGCATTCATTGAAATTAATGCGAATTTAAAAAGTATTCTTTTAGCTAGTTGCAAGTAATATAAATATTGCGGATTTTTATTAAATCATAACCATCCAACATCTTTAAATGTTGTTGATGTCCAATTGTTCAAACGAAATGTAAAATAAAAATTTCTGAGTATGGCTACAACCAAAATGGCTGTACATAATTTTCAGAGAAATATTTACTTGTGCTTCGAAGTCTACTGTATCCTACATTTTCTTCTAACAGTATTTTTATTTAGAATTAGAAATAAGTTAAGATAGATTATATTTGATTACAAATTATGTATTTTTTATTTAAATAAGTACATTTTGTTATCCGAATAATGTTTCAATTTGATGATTTTGGTGTTTACCCGGCTCCCAACTATTCGACAGTAGTTTTTAAAATACGTTTGCAATGTATGGACATTTTGCTAGCGTTTGCTAATAAATGGTTGAGGATTTTCCAGCTGAACATCTTAGTGTAAAACTTTTTTTCAAAACTTTCTAACGTGCTCTCAATTCAATTCAGTGATCCAAGTTATCGGAGGTCAACACATAAGAGAGATATAGCGGAAAAAAAGCACATGCCGTACCAAAAGTGTCCAGTGGCTTAAGTCGGTCAATCAATGTATAGTGTAACTGTTTTGAGAATGATCCTGTCAATTATAATTCCCCCTGTGAAGTGAATAGTCTACATTAGTCAATTCTGTTAGCATGCACCTCATTCCAACCATTTATTTGGATTTCTAAGGGAGCGCAAGAAGGATTTTCTGGATTTTCCATTAAAGGGGAGGAGATTTCGTCTCGATCTTCAACCGTAAATCAAATTTCCGTGACCAATTCCTGGGTAAAATGGAGTGCAGTCTATTACGAAACAGAGTATTAGCAGAGAAGAAACAATTTCAGTACTTATTCCAAAAGAAAAATGGAGAAGCAAGTAATATAAAAACGAGGAAGCTGAGGGCTAAGATGAAGGAAAGAATATCTCATAAAATAGACTTTTAGAATGAAGGTGTAAAATGTAACAAAGATTAAAGAATTTATCAGTAACTGATGTCAAATTCATGAAAAAGGTTATTTTACCCTCTGATGTAGGGATTACCAAAACAGGGAAAAAACAAGATAGTCAATCAAACAAGTAAACTGACAATAATTATTTTGATTGAATTTTTTGGATTTCTTTTTGTGCATTGGAAAAAAAACTTTGGTACTCAAATTCATTTGTGAGGCCATTTATTTGGGAATTGATTAGGATTTACGATCTCATTGTAAATTTTATTATCAATATTCTGTGAGTTTTAAGTCCTTTACTTAGCCCCCGTAATATTTCAAAGAAATCATCAGCCCTTTTGGAAAAATCCGAAGCTGTGTAAGACGTCATTAAGATTTTTAATTATTCTCTCCACAATGTGAAAGGGATTTAGTTTCAGATATGGTCGTATTAGGGGCGCGGTTCATTCTATACGAAGGATTTAGACGGTCTAAGTGATCGCAGTTCACGGAAAGGTCCGCTGATTACGGAGGCTTCAAAACCCATTACCTTGCTGCTGTGTGGTGGGATTTGTAAAGAGGAAAGAGAAGGGAAAATTAGGGAATGAGTAGAGAGAGATAAGGAGAGGATGGCCGAATTCGCCGTTTTTGTTTCGTAGTCCTTGTTGCTTGATCGATTACAGAGAGTGTAATTAAAACCACCATTTTTAATCCATGCTGAGATGTGCGTTTCTGTTCACTAATTTAAGAACTTGCCACTCTACTTTAGTGCTAGACCATGTTACTAGCGGCCACTTTCTCCTATCTGCTCTATCTGCTGATGCATGCCTTCTTTGTCACTAATGGCAGATATATTTATATGCCTTTTCTGGCTGTTTATCTGAGTCCTCTGTGCCCATCAATTTGCAAATTATCTATACACAATTAATGACGTATGACAAAGAGTGCTGGGTATCAGCATAGCAATCGAGGATTCATATCATAAGCAAAATATTAAACATTTTCCCTTTAAACTTTTATTAAACTATACCATACTCAAATTATCAATTGTTGCGGTTTACTAGTTTTCAGATTGTTGTAATTTTTGCCCTACATCTTTATTTTTCCTTCTTCACTGTTATAAATTAAAGTTTTTGAGGTCAGTAGTTCGAGGAATATTTTTTCGCATATCTTTTTATCTCGAAGGGCTTTTTCGGAAAAAATCCAGTAACGTATCGTCAAAGTTGTATTCGTGTGCATCATCTTCCTGTACAGTAGTCTAATTTCAACCGTAGGAGAAATTCCCTGTAGTCTATATCAGAGATACTGTAAATTTAAAAAAATTAAATGATTGATAATACTAAAAAATCTCAAGTGATTATTCAATGAAAATTATCTCATCACCAATGTAACAAGCTGTATATGCCGCTACATAGAAGATCACTTAAAGTATATAGCTACTCGAGAGTATTTTCTAAAATCTTAAGTAACATGATTTTATGAAAACGAGGCCCCTTTATATTGTTCACTCCTTTCACTCCGAGATAAAAATGACTAGGTTTAGCATTTTGGACTTGTTGAAATATGAAGCAAGTTCTATAAATATATCTTTATCCACATAAATACACTACAAATCACTTTTCGACACGTGTCAGGGGGACGTTCACATCTTTATGTTGACTCGTTTTAAGGATGAACAAAAGAAGATTTTCATTTATGAATACATACAAATTTTCTACCATTTGGTAGATACATATGCCCTAATGTTCCCCACTTCTCGCCATTTCCTCCACCTCCTGGTAACTTACCCCGCCCTACATGTCATCTAAAAACTTTTGTCTATGTCTTCCCCTCTGCTTTTTCCCTTGTATTATTCCCTTAAATCCATACTACTATATGTGTATAATATACGTATTTATAATAATAGTCAATACAATAGAGCACTAGGAATATATATACTACATAGTTCAAACTGCAGTGGCTTGTGACTGATTGTGAAACTCATTGAGGAGGTTGAAATTTAGTAGGAATTATACCAAATAAAAGAATAACATGAATAATAATTTTTAGAAAGGAAACTACACTCCTGATTAAGATAACTGAGTATATGGCACAGGATAAATTGTAACTCGACTAGTTTCAAAGCGTCACTAGGCTTGTAGGAAGTTGTTTTAGTTTATCATAATTTATGTCAACGCATGTATTGCATCGCGACATTTCTACTATAGGCTTTAGGTCTATAGTTATGTAGCACTGTATTGTTTTTGCTTCATTCCTACATTTCTTCTATTATCAATACCCTTTTCTTAATGTCAACCAGAAGAATTTTTATTCCCATTACTGAATGCTTCCTTTAATTTAATTTTTCAGTGGAAGATTTCAAAACCAAAATAAACCACTAATGACAGTTCGAAAAGGTGTTCATTAATTCATTTTCATTGAAGAAAAATTCGTCGTTTGTTTCCTCGTAAGTAGCTTCCGAATAGGGTTATCTCTTACATGCGTGATCCGTTGAATGCGTTTAAGGAGTAGAGAATGAGCCCGTAATGAGAAATTAAGTGCTAGAAATTTGCGAAATTTTGGAACAGTGGTGAGAGTGAAGATGAAGCTCGGAAAGGAGAAAATGAAGGAAATGAAAAGGGAATTAATGAACGGAGAAAAGATAAGAAGATTAGTAAGGTGCGAAGGACGTGCGAGATCTCTTTAAAAAGCTGTAGAGTGTAAGCAAAAAGAGAGTGATTTAGACACGAGTGTAAGTTTTTACTTAATCCTCGGAGATTTTAAAGTCAGTGAGAGGGAAGGTGCCATTGAATTCATTCTTGCTCTTTTTGTGATTCATTTTTTGGGTGTACAGGCAGCAATACTCTCGCAAGCTTGTATTGTGCCCGTACATCACTAAATAGGCAACTTTCGGAATTGAACATTATTTTAAAGAATCAGTCCAATTAATTATTATATTATTGTATATTATTAATTATTATTGTAGAATTAATAATATTGTAGAAGATAAAATATTATTGTAGAAGTTTAAATTCTAGGAAATTAGAGGAGTACCATTTATTCGGCGGTGGTATGGACTTGTCCCTGAAGCTTTTGGAAAAGGCAGTTTTTAAGATCCAATGTTGTATTTATCAGTACTATATGAATTTCCCGTTTATGCCGAATCAATTAACAACTAGGTCTTTTATAAATGATAATAGAGTAAAGTCGTATTTGTGAATATCTAAAATTTTGGAATGCGGAATAAGGAAAGTTGAAAATGCTCGTAAAACGGCAAATAACAGCATTGGAAATTATTCATATGCTTTATCTTTGTAAGATGTGTACTTTTTCATAAGGAAAATACGCGAATGATGAATGGATGCAGCATCTTATCGTTGCTATCTCTAGCTTAACCGAGATACAGCTTTTATAATTTAATACAGAAAATATTAAGCTCACATGATTAAACTTTACTCTGGAGTTCTTTCCTTTGATTTTCACAGCATTTTATTTTCTGACTAATAGCTTATTAGATTAATACTTCTCTGACCTTAAAATATCCAAATATCACTTTTTGAATTACATTACTTACCGGCAATAAAAATGGTTTTGAAAATTAGCTTCCTTATGCCGAATGATAATGGAAGTATTAATAGATTAGAATATTCAGTTTACTAGTAACCCAATGTAATCAAGTGATATTATGTTCACTCAATAGTAGGTAAGTAAGTAATATAGTTCACTTAATGAATAAAATTTTCCAAACGATTAAGAATGTGATTAAACACGTTAACTAAACAATTAATAGTGCTTATTTTAGAAGATACATTTTTGGTAACAGGTTTTTCGTAATGTTGAAGTGTACTGATACGTGAAAAATATAAAAAACGTGATTTCCTTATTTGACAATAATGTTTTATGTTCATAGCAATTATGTACATCTGGAAAAATGAATAAGTATTAAAAATTCCCAAATTAATTTTACATTAAATTTTTACCAAAATTCTAATTAATTAATTAATTTATTTCCCTGAGTAATTAGTAATGCATTGCCTTTTATCTAAAAAATTATACCTTTACATCAGGTTAACTAGCTCATATTTTTTCGCTAAGCAGATTTTCATTGATGCGATTTTTGAAGAAATTAAAATGGATTTTGAATTAAATCATCAAAATAACTTTTTAAGCACCTTTGACTGCCAGGTAGTCCTTATTTTCCATAGTTCTCTAAAAACTCACCAATATAAATAGCGCTCAACTTATTCATTGCTAGGGAAACCACTTCACTATGCTTGAGATAATGACGTCCACTTTGTTATGTTTGCTAAACATTTCTCCTTTTTTTCGAAGGCTTACATTCCATCTCACCTTCCGAAATTTAACGGATGAATGCAACCGCACGGTTGTGCCAAATCACTCCAGTGTGTTAATCACTAGACCTTGGAGTGTGTAATCAATCAACCTGATTACTCTCCATTAAACTGTGTAACAAGCTTTTACTACTCTATTACTAAGCTATGTTCACATTTACATCATTGATAGCTTATCAGTGATAGAGAAGTTTGTAAAATTAACTTAACCCAATAAGATCTCAAGTATTTTGAGTTATGATTATATGATTACTTTATGAAATATATCGCTGTCTCTCTCATGCTATATATATATATATATATATATATATTCTGTATCTNTATCTGTTTCATAATCTTAATAATGCCACCAAGAGTTTATAAATTGGAAAATTTTCCTTTTTAGCTCGGCAAATAAATTTGTTTTCTCACATACAATTTCTATGTTAATTTATTCGAATGAAGGCTATACGCATCTAAAGAATGGTCTGAGGGTTTCATATGCGGCCTTTCATATGTTATCGAATGATAAATTTGGCCTTCTGATGAAAAAAATTCCCCCCCCCCCTCTTTTAGGTATAAATTTTGAAATTTTCTAAAAATTTATTAAGCAGAAAAATCGTCTGATTTGATATATGTATATATATTGCAGAAATTTTTTTTTTACATGTATATGAGATTCTCAAGTGTGTTTAATAGCTCCATCTGATGGTATCTGGTATGCTCCCGTATAACATATCGGGTATTACTTGGCCGTTGGCGAAAGGGGTCCCGGTGAAGGTCCATAAGAGATCAAAGCTGTCTAAATACTTTTAAAAATGCTATTACTAATCATATGTGCATCAGAATCTTTCGGTAAATGGCATAACAGATGATTTACCAAAAAGGTGCGCCTGAATGAGCTCTCATAGCCAAGCGGGAAAAGCGTTCCACTTCGACGAAAGCGGTCCCGGGTTCGATTCTCGGTGGGGGCCTACGTGCAAAATGACTGCTTTCGTTAATTCCTAATATATTTCCAGTGTGATTTAACTTTTTGATTTTTCTTCAATTTTCTGTTTATTTCTGGAAATATGGCCGAGGCTACTTCTGTAATAAATTATTGGTATCGCATAATTCGTATGTTCGTTCGTGAGTGAAATTCGTTTCTCACTGTACCTAAAATCAACGCTTAGATGTAAATGCGAAGAGCGATCTCTTAGGGAGAAGAGCTGAAGTAAGGATAGGCCCTATTATGTTCGACGATAGAAAAATGCATAAAAAGAGTATTTCAGAGGGTATTCTTGGGAACATCCTCAAAATGACGATGAGGAAAGAGAAAGTAGAGGTGAGAAAGAAGTGTTTGCTAGTGACATGAACCCATCCTTACTCACTTTTCCTTGTCATCTTTATCCTTATTATATATTCTCTGCCCGTTTCCTGAACTTACTTCCCCGGCTATCTTTTTCAAGCATATTCGTTTTAGCGTGATCGAAGGTATACTTTAGTGGATATTCTTGTTTCTAAGAGACCTCTTCCGACCCTTCGGGAAATTTATATATTTATAGAATTTTCAATTCACTAATGACTTATGATTAGTGGTGGTGCACTTTCAGAGGTTTCTTGAAAGCTTTGTCTTCTATATCTTTTGTCATTATTATATGAATTCAAGTTGTAATTCCTCATCATTATAAGGAATAATCAGAAATGAGTATATGGGTAGTTCTTATCATTTTCATCACTATCTTAGTTATCCTCTAGGTTATCAGGGAACCTATTGTCTATGTGTATACCCTGCTAGCCACCTTTCGGCGTGTGGCAGGGGGAAATTCCTTTTAAGCAGGACATTTTTCCCCTTTTGATATATGCAGGATATTTTTCCTTTTCCCCAAATGTAAGCCCAAGAAATAATCTTATTAAATTTACATTCTAGTTATGATATTTTATGGAGATTTTTCTATCCGTTGAAAGGTAACGTTAGGCACACATCTATCAGAGTAGGTAGATTATGTTCGTCATTTAGACTCAATGGTAAGCATTCTTTGATTCCTAAAAAAGATAGTGGTCTATTAATATTTTAACATTTTCTAATCTTTTTTCATCTTCGTTACTGTAAAGAAGTTTACATCATCAACTTTTCCTGAAATATGAAAGCAATAAAATCTTTTTATTCAAATTAAAAATAACCATTTTATTAATTTTCTCCGTATTCAATGATAAAGTGACACAGAAAGGTTTTTCATGTACATTATTGTCGACCGAAAAAATAAACGAAAAAGATCATATGTTAATTTACTTAAATTTCCGTAAATTTCTGCTGTTAGTTTAAAGGTAGTTCTTCTTGCTTATTTTAGTGGTCTACTTGTGATTCTATTCAACCACTTGCGATATCCCTTTTTCCGTGCTTGAGGCCCTTCTCCGGATTTTCTCCGTTTGGCATTAGCAAGGCTTACGTATCCAATCCCCCATAAGACGACCAAGAATCGATAAAAACCTTTCCCTACCTGAATACGTCGTTTTGCAGGTATCATTGCTTCTATGGACGCTTAGCGTTTAGGTCGTTAAGATCTGCCGATCCGTAAATGAAATGACCATCCGCTGAAATTTCATTAAAGTGTATATCCCTGTGTCAAGTGAACACGTTCCAGATAAATCTGTAAAATTGATTAAGTAATGAAATGCCAAGATATCACCCCCCTCCTCCACAAACAGATTTTCTTGTTACCCGATTTGGCATCCATTGATGAGTACTTTCCCAATTACCAGAAAAAATCCAAAGCAGGCTTAGAACTTAATTTTCGATTGAATGTTAGAGAATATTCTTGGAGTATTATTCTTTTTTAAGGAAAATAAATTATTGATTTTTAGTTCTTGAAACTAGTCATTTTGGAACATTTTATTCGCGTAAGTATCCAATAAATGGAATAATGAATACCTCTCATAAAATATTGTGATGATAATCTGAATACTAATATACACTTCCATTACCAAAAAATGAAATTAATAATTTTCATAAATTTCTCATATTAAATGGAATTTTTAACATTAAAACAAGTTTCACTACCTACTGCAATCAATATCTATCTATGTTGATTTGGCTTGACGCAACTAAAAAAATGTATTTATTCTACCATCTAAAATTTTATTATTTCTATAATGAGGTTTTCTAGTTGCAAAAGGACTAAGACTATTTTTTATGCCTTAGTATAGTTAACCAAAACAAAGCAATTGATTTTTCTTAGGTGTTTACCTCTTATTTCTTGTTCCATTTTCCGATTCTTAATTGAACTATTTAATATATTACTCACCAAACCATTTATTCAAGGTTATTACAAGATCGTTATCTTATCACTGCACTGAAAATAGACGAGGCGCGTTCAAAATGTTTAGAGTAAAAGGGTAGAGTAAGTGTAAAGTAAATAGGTTTTGGCTTTCTAAGAATATCTGTAAAACTTGGCTATCTCTTAACCTTTGAAATGCAAATCTTGGATTGATTTTTTAGCCATTTACGACATTATTTTTCGATGATGGATTCATTTTCTTTTATGCTTCATGATTTATTTCGTCAAGTTTGGTAATTGCTTGAAAAAGCATATTAGGGAAGTTTCATTAGTCTGAAACACCAATTTAATTCCGAAGTTGCCCAGTAACTCAACCATAGTTTCAGTTTTAATAAGCACTCCGTCTCTCATCGATTCCCTTAACAATTTCAGAAATGGGTTAATTCTTGGCTCTTATCCTTAGCCAGGGGAATGAAATTTGAAAGAAGAATCATAACTCAGTCTAATTATAATGTCGTAAAAACTTTTCATGAGTTTGGCGGTCTTCATTCATCCCTTTGGCGGCAGGTGCTCATTTTCGAAAGGGAGAAAGAGTGAGTTGGAATGGGAGAAGGACTGCAATGGCAGCGATCTTGGAGCGGTAAAATACGGGTTTGGAGAGGGACACAATCTGGGCAAGCAAATACCCTCATCAGGCGTCATTACTAAGATGCTGAATTTTAATGAGATCGGGAAATTAACTTTAGGTACCACACGCTTCCAAAAATGGCAAAAATCTCTAACGTTGGATTTGAAGTGCGGAATGACAAGGAAGTTGCGCTGCCATGCATTAGAGTCATGTAATTGATGCGTTCACACGAACGGGCTATCCAGAACGATGGAAACCTAAATGCCTCTTACCGTAGTTTCTTCCATGGTTTGATGGTAGGTTTCCCAATTTAGTTATTATTCTAAAATATGTTTATCATGATCTAATGATATTCCCTTGCCATAATAGAGAGAAGCGACACAGATAGAAATATATAAGTTCGTAAGCAGGCAAGAAATAATACGTTGTGAGCCTTCATTTTATCTTTCGAAAAAAGACAGTGCAGATGGTTCTTATAATAATTTTTTAATTTTTTACTTCTGAACTGGAATTCGAAAAGGTGTCCTAAAATAAAGTCTGATGGGTTTACGACTGATTTATCTTAAACACATCATTGGAATTTTCAGCTGGAATCAATATATGACCAAAATAATTTCAAGGCTTATATACATGACCTGTGGTTTGGTTTGAGTAAATTTCCCCATTAATTCAATATGTTTGAAACATATCTGTTATTGTGTACATATGATCCTCCTAAGATCAGAAGGTGTCAATTTTAATTCTATAATACATTCATAAATTTGTGATCGGTAGATGGTTTGACTGATAAAGGACACATTTTGATTATATTTACTTATAAGTAAGGGTATAAAGGAGTATTTTTATTATAATTAGAAAATAAAAATTCATAAATATTTCGTAAATTTCAACTTTTAACCATATAATTACTCAGAAAATATACTACCATCTTTCTACCATTAATTCTCCTTTTATATTCCAAGCGTATTCTTACAGGATAATAAATTGAGCTCGGCGTCAATAATCGGATTTGGTACGCGCCCCCGTCAAGAAGGATGAAAGTCAACGTAAATCAAATTATAAGTCTATCACAACTGATTAATTAACCTGTTTAATATCTAATTGTTTCATACATACTCATCAGGATAGAATTTTAAGCGGAAAGTATTAGCAGAATTCCGAAAAATTACGTCGTCAATTTCGTTGAACATTACGCAGTTCGTATGTTACATAAGTTAATAGATCAAAAGCATCGTTTGCGTTGAAAGTCCATTCCTTTCCCAAAATTCATCTCTTTTTATCATTATCTTACACCTTCGTCGTTTTGATTGTGACAAAGCAACTCACTCGTATGAATGCCCTGTGAACAATTGGATTGGTTAAGAAACATTCCTACTTAGCCGTATGTTTGACCTTAAGATTTGTATGCTGGAATTAAAGAAAATTTACTACTGTTAATAAATTCTGCAATTAATTCCTATCATTAATTCTGCATGGATCTATAATCCCCGTGTATTCTTATGGAACAATATATTAGCTCGAATTCAACAATCGCCTTGGTCTTCGTAGCATGGGTTTCAGTTCAGTTACCTCTCTTTTGACATTGGTCTCAATTTCGTAGGACTATTATTTCTAATTTAATTCTAAAAATATATTGTTAAAACCGATTTCCGTAAGAGATGAAAAGAGTTAGATTACAATCATACGCCAGAGATACAATTACGCCAGAGTTAGCATACATTTCTTATGGATGCGTAGTATAGGCTCCAGACTTCAGACCCGAGCCTTCCTAGAGATTAACAATTGTACATCTGTTTGGATAGATATTGAAGCGAATTTCAGATTTTCCAATATATCAGTATTTTAAATTAAATCGAAAAATAAAAATTTTATCGTAAGATGAGGCCAAAATATCGGGGCTGAGTGGTGCTGCAATATTGATAAAAAGAAAAATTTTAACCCAAATGATTGGCATACGAGGGCGAAAGAGTTGCGCAGGTGGAAACTGTATTCATAAAGTCAAATTGATTGCTTGAGTGGAGCTTTGAAGATCGATAATCCCTAAATTGCTTCTGAATTCTTTTCCAAAAATACATTCTCCGAATCATTCCGCCATCATGTGAGATTTTCTTCCGCATCAGATATATATGGAACAAGCTATGGGTGTTATGTTCTGCCGTATCCTTTCCATCTCCTCTCACTTAAGTTAGACTATATCTGTTTTCTATCTTATACTTTCATCAATCTCCAATTTATTTCATGTTTGTCTATCTATTACTTTCTGTTGATAACTCAGCCCATTCATGAGAACAAGGAAAATCTGACGTGTTTCATTTAATTTTCATATTGTTAATTTTTCTTCCCATTCAATGTCTTCTTTCCTTTCCTTTTGAAGACTTATGAAATGCTATAAAATGCAAACGAATTATAGAGTGTCTTACAGAATGTAATTTCTATTTATGGTGACTATCTTGGAACTGAAAGGGTTCAATCGATCACGAAGAAACCAAGTTTATTAAAGCGTAGTCTACTTGTCTTTCTCTACAGAGTTGAATGATATTCGACAATTCAACTCGTAAAACACTTCTCGCTGTTGTTATTTTTCAAATTTATATTTCAATTTCCCAATGATATGTTTTCAATAATCCAAAATTGATGCTTGTTATTTAAATGCCAAGATAATATTTGCTAAATGCACTTCAATGTTTCAGTTCAATGAAATAACTGTTATCGATAAATTATTATCACTCTATATGTTCGTGCAAATATAACCATCGAAACACATATAATAAAACATATTACACAAGGAAATTCCCAGTAATTTAATTAGTTAATAATACATTCAAAAATAGAATGTTTCAAAAAAGAGATTCAGAGGAAATGAAACACGGATGTTTGATACGATATGTAAAATTTAAAAAGGTCTAAAAATTATTTCTATATAAGTAATTCATTATTTTGAAATGAGAAATTAATAAATTTTTATAATTTAAACAATCTGGGCAAGCA
>KZ308301.1:342596-357425 GCA_000376725.2 Ladona fulva | reverse complement strand
GAATCTTGTGAAGACTAATAATATAATAATATTCTAATAGTTCTAAACTCTATTAGACATGATATTCAATAGTAATAATTCTTTACATTGGATATTGAATATTGGATATTAAGACCTTTACATTGGATATTCAAATTGGAACCTTCACAGGTGGACTTACCACCATGTTATTTCTCCGGAAACTATAAAACCTCTTATTCTTTCGACGGAATATGCGTTTTAAAATGTTTATAATACGACTTCATGAAAAATTAATGTGCCACATCATTTCTAGCCCCGCATCTACATGTGTACCTGTAATTTATTTTTGACAGCTGCTTGCGCCTATTGTCAGTGAATGGGATTTACTTTGAAGACGTTGAGTTTGTTTTGGTTAATAACTGTAAACATGACTTAAATGGTTAACAGACTTGACGGTTATTGTTAATACCGCATTAGTAGTAAATTTTTGTCACTAACATTAGTATCATTACATTTTATAATAATGTACTTACAGTTTTTATTAAATGTGCCGAATAGTTATCAATTTAATAATTAATCTATTATAACAAATGATATAATAGTATTTTATGTATTTTCTGTATAATTAATTATTAATGGATTCAAGTACTAAAATGAAAGCCTTCTTAGAATCAATCTACATCTACTTAAGTACCCTGCAAGCCGCCTTTCGGCGTGTGGCAGGGGGTGCAAGCACCATGACTCTACTTCGCTAATCGATTGCTTTCGCGTATCGATATCAATATTACGTTTACCAGAATCAATTTAAACGCTAACGTGCAGTTGCCTTGGGAAGTTATATAATTATATAACAGCATTTTGCTGGAGAGTAGCTCTTCAATCGCCCCATTTAGAAATGGTAATGAAGGTAATTGGTATTGCGTGATTCAGAGCGTGCAAGAACTGGCCTGCATCCATGAGGGCGTGATCGTTTGATGCAGAATTAATGAATCTCGAGAGATTCCGAAGGTGCGTTTACTGCGGTGGCTGCTAGTGGAGAAGTGGTATTGCGAAGTAAATTGCGAAGTGGTACTCAATGGGATAGAGTTTCGAAACTAAAGCTAATTTCAATTAAGTTTATCCTCAGAGTGTGAGCTGTGTAGCTGTAATAAAGTAAATATAGTCTCCTTTGAGCTACTAAAATGATTATCTGCATGGCCAAGTTTTCCGGATTACCTACCACAGTCACGTGGGTAAAATGCAACGTATCACAGGCGTTGCTGCTAGCTTCTTTAGGTGAAGTTAAGGCTACTTCCTTCGTCCCTGTATTGATTCTATTAACTTTTATTCACTTTGTTTACTAATCTAGCTCGGAGATCGTAGCAGTTATCTCTGGTACAAGAACTGTAGACATGAAAAACAGAGTTTTATTCTTGATTTATCTACCTCAATGTTACTGTATTAAAGTAGTAGACGTAAGAGTATGTGGTCAACTGATACATTTTCTTTCAAATGTGGTAGACAGCTATTATTTTATGTTTCGAAATAAGTGTTAAACTAGGAAGTCCAACTTTTTCCCAATTACATTGACATTTACGCCAAGCACTGTGGGATGATTTTGAATTAAGTTCAGAGGAAAAGCAATAAATTAGGAACAAACATATCAAATTCCATGCATATGAGATTATGTGTAGTTACTCTGTTCATTTGTGAATTTCCTTTTATGTAGTTAAAAAAGATAACTCCAGTAATTTTAGTTTCACAAAGGAAAAATTGGTACGGTTGTTCAAGCACGATTAACGCGGTCTTTGAGTTATGCTTATCAATAAAAATTATTACAGAGATGAACCTCCGGATAGCCATGTAGGTGACGCGTTCGAGTTTGGTGCAAGTGGTTCCGGGTTCCATTTCCGGTAGAGGCTCACGTGCAGAATGAACATAGCTGTTGAAGCACTTTTAAACTACCTAATTACAGAGATGCATATTCTATTTTTCTCGATGATGAGCAAGAAATGGAGACTAACTCCATTTAATCGAATGGAAAGTATAACGCTTCCCTCACTCTCCTCAGACTACTGTAAGAGAAATATTTCTTGATTGAAAGAAGGAAAGGGAGAAAGGAAGTTGAAATACTTTAATGGAAGTGAATAAGTAAGCCAAAAAATGGGAAGGCTGAGTTTGCATGCATACATTTATGTCTTATAACGAAAATTATTTGCGAGCTTATAATAGATAACAGATAATGTTGATTCACGAATCGCATTCTGGCTAATTACATAACTATGTTTCCAAATGGACCCAAAATATGTTTCTAATTCTAGGACCCAAAATGGGAACCTTTGATTTTGAAGCAGTTTTGAGCATATTTGTGTACTTCTATATTGTAATTTCTACCAAAATAGAAACCTTACTCGCCGTTAGGCAGAAGGAGGTATTGATTTAGGCCTTTCCATTAAGGTTGTATATTATAATAATATTTCACATATCAAATTTCTTTTCAAGTTTGGAAAACCGATACACAGTTGAAGAAAATTCATTCTAACACACAAGGAAAGAGTTTAGGTGACTCGGAACGATAAGACGTGCACCAAAATTCCCTAGGAGAAACGGATATGAAAAAAGTCTAACGGGACCGGGACTCGAACCCTGGTCTCCCAATTCACGGTTGGTTGCTCTATCCATTGAATATCGTTTTCAATCAATAAGAATATTACTTGTGTTCGTCTTTCTTTCGACCTCACCTAATTTAATAACACTTTCATTATATGAATTAGAAAACCTGCGAACCAAGAAGAGTCGCAGAGAGCGCCCAGAATTAAGTGATGTAAGATAGATTAATGAATATATTTGCCTATTAATTTGTATGACCAGAACTAACAATAAGTAAAATATCACAAAAGCCATTAGTTAAGGAACTTTTGGTAAATTCTGTACTTTTACTTTCCAAAAGATATTTTTGTCAATGCTAACTAGTTCAGGGCGGTTTTTAAGGCAGTATACATACTTATTTAATTTTCTCTAATTTATTTTAAGACGCAAATACAAAATTTTATGCTTATATTTATTTCCTAGACTTTGTTACGTTCAAAAATACTTTTTTCGTTTACAACAAAAAACTCTTCCTGGTTAGAGAGAAAATTTGAATGAATTACATTAGAAACCTCAATGTAATGTTTGAAATATCATGCTGAACTTTAGAGCGCTTACTACTTTCGGCAACCAATCTTAGCCAGTTGTTTCGTGGAATTGTTGGTAAACTTCTTTCTTTTATTGCTCTTCTTTCGGTTATTTTCCTTCTTCATGGAAAATAGACATCCTCTAAGCCTCAATTTCTCTCTTATATTTTTTCTTCTTTTACGGAAAAGTCGTCTGTTGAATAACTTGCTGTTACAAATAATATAAACTGCACATATATCCCAAACGTCTGCGGTAAAGAGAATAAAAAGTTCGGCTTCATAAAGCGTATTGTAGGTAGATGCGACAAAAAGGTTAGAGAGCGATGTTTTTTCACCTTGGTCATGTCATCTATAATATACGCTAGTATATGTAATCCGGCAGATGAAGCGTTTACCCGAAAACTCGAGAAAAAACATTGAAAGGTGATGCGATAAATTTAGATTGAAATATGCTACAACAAGATAGCAAGTGTTACGAAAATCTCTCATACGCAGGTTGGGAATCCTTGAAATAAATCAGATTAGAGTCTAGACCGCGATTATTCGATAGTTTACAAAGTACATTTGTGGAAAAAGTAATGGGTATTATGCGGCCCCCATAATAACTCCGCCGATCCGACAATCATTGTAAAATAAAAGAAATAGACGCGAGAACAAGTCGTGCTAAAGATATAGATGTAAATTTATGTCTTTGGAGCATGAGCTCACCACATATTTTCTCTTTTTGACAATTCCATTCCTTGCAATGCTTTCAAATCACCACCCTTTCAATTCTCCTACATTTTCCTCGTCATTATCTTCTCTATTCCTCCGTTTCACTACTCATTTCTGACTCTTATCCTCTTCCTGACCATTTAATCTTTGATTTCCACTTCTCAACCCCCCATTAAACCCCTCAACCCATTACCAAATCCCCCACCTTGTATGCTAACACCTCTTATCTGAGCCAGTGGTACTTCTCCCATATCGCTTTCCCATTATTTCCTCCTTCATTATTTATTTCCCATATGTTCATTCTTCCGCCTTCCTTTGAGCGTTTTCAATACCTCTTTCACGTACTATTTACGTTTACTTTTTCACGTACTCTATTTACTTTCTCGCTTTATTTATCAGTTTCATCACTTGTGTCGTTTTGCCTCGCCTGCATCTCTTTTTAAAAGCAGATTGTGCTAGTGTTTCTTGAAGTTTTTTGGAAAACGTTTCGTTAATATTGTTTTATCTCTATTTCAAGACATCATCTACACTATGCAATTTGGGAGGCATTAGATTTATTTATCCCATTAAATATATGTATTTGGTGAAAGTTAGAAGTATTCGTCTAACAAGATTCTCATTTGGATGATAATGGAATCGTAACCCTGGGGTAGTTGAAAGATAATTATTCTCCTATTTAGTTCTTTTTGATGTGAGTGAAGGCGTGAAGGAAGAAACTATATATCTGTGGCATTCATATGAATACAATCGTAGAAGGAGGATTTTGATTAGATTGCGAATATCACTGGAAAATTCTTCTCCAATATCCTAGAAAAGTGAGAAAGTTTTACATTATCTGTAGCTATCAGGTAAAATGTCATGTAAAGATATCAACTCATTTTCCAGATTAGCAAATCTCACGCGTATTTACGTTCGTATTTCACTCATTTAATATCACAAAGGCTTTCCCTAAGTAACTGGATCTCATTACGTTCTTGCATCGATCTTGTGATTGCTGAATTCATGCGTGTGTTTTAGGATATGTGAATCACCAACAAGAGCAATTTGCAGCTATACGATACTCCACAGAAATTGAAAATATCACTCAGATACTTACGTTTGAGCTAAAGATGGTTCTCTTAGAAGAATAATTTTCTATATTCTTTATCCTGATTCACATGCGTAAGCAAAAAATTACAAAATTTTCTGATTATCAGTACTAATAATTGTTAAATCCAGTCTTGGTGAAATTAATCGTTTCTTTGCAAAATCTATTTGAAAAGGTTATTTTTTTTGTATTGCTGTATTTTTTGTATTGCTGTATCTCTTTGATCGTAACATAATAGGAGGATAATAAGGGGCCTAAGGGAGATTAATTTCCTTCTACTTTTTGCTCCTTGCTCGTCGAGCCATTTTTCATCCAGTGTCTTCGCTGTTTTTGTTTACATGATTTGGTGATGTGCGAATAGAAGTGGATCCATTGTTTTTCCTTCCGGTCTCTGGAGAACTTCTGTTTGTGCAACTGTATTCCCTTCTCAAGAAAATCTCCTCTCTCATTCCAGCATCGCTCTCTGTCTATAAAAAAAAACATTCAGATATCTTCATCTTACATACATCTTCTTTCTTCCATTTAACTCTTATGGAAACAGTTTCTTTCAATTTAACTCCCTAAGGATTACAGCTCCAAAGGTCTCTAAAACAAAGGACTACATCAGATCCCCGAAGGTTACACTATAATAGCAGTGAAAGCTTGAAATTCCTTATTTTGTTGCTTGAGTTGAATGGAGATTTATCTTGATGAACGCATGAACGGTTCTCTCAAATTACATGTGCCTGATATTTAAGATTAGAAAAACTTTCAACTTGTTCCTTCATTCTAAAAGTAGTATCATTATGATCTGGAAATTTTATTGTATACATACGAGTTTATTCTGTGATAAATATGCCCTATCTCATCCATAGATTATAATAGTATATGCACAGTAATACATGCATAGCAATAAGATTTCGGAAGTAATTGCGAAAGATAAGTTATTGAAATGTTAATGAAAGTATTGCTTTTAAATACAATGCCTGTCTTACTTTGAAACATTCCACAAATATATTTAAACATGTTGATTCCTAATCTATCTGAATCTCTTTGCTCGAGAAATACATTCTAGCTTCAAAATATATAATCTTTGTCGCACTAGTGCGTTTATTTAGAGCATGTATGCGTTTTTTTCATGTAAATCTAACTAGGCTCCAGTTGTGGTGTGCAGGGATTATTTTAATAATTTTAAAAATATATTCCACTTGAAATGAGAAGCTCCTTCTTAAAACTTTATTTCATGGGAACTGAAGAAAAGAATAATTGCAGTTTATTTCCCTAAGAGTTAAGTCAAGCTTATTTAATGTTTTTTTCAGTAATGTCAACGGGTGCCTTTTTTGGGGATGTATTAAATCACAATCCTGGACCGCATACATTATAAATTTCTCTCGTGAATCTTGTGAAGACTACTCAAAAATGTTAAGATTCCAAATAAATTATTTTCGTAAATGTTTTGAATACCGCGAAATTTTAAGGACTTGAAGGTGATAAATTAAGTAGAATACCGGGGATATTTTTGCTGAGAGGAAAAGTTTGTGAAACAGATCCGTAGGAGCGAGATAAACTCGAATATTTCACGGTTTCTATATCAGCCTGAGCCTCTCCTTTAGATTGAAAAGGCGACCGAAATTCTGGATCGATGAATTGGACAGCAATGCATCGCTCGGATAGAGAAGAAAAATGAGGCTATAAACAAAATAAAGGCACTTGGCCTCCTGCGCGATGAGAACTTGGCGACCTCTTTCCACTGTCGCTGTTGTGTAGGTCTCCTTAAAAAAAGGCTGCGGAGAAAAGGAAACCACGGAAGCATTGGACGATTGCCAGTAGAATCGACTTAACAGATAAACTAAGAAGTCCTTCTTTGCGATTCACGTATTTCAAGCGGAATGGCATATGTCAATATACGAAGGCAGTCATATTTTGTACGAGGTCATAGGTTTTCACTGAATAGAAGTTCGTGCCAACTCCCAAACTACCAAGGGAGAAATAACGATACATCATGAGAAATATTTCTCATGGGTTGATTCATGTTGATATTGAGGGGGTGACTTTAAATAAAATATCTAAATAAAATCGGTATTTCCTGTTTCAGGTTTTTTGGTAAAGTTTAGCGATTTTGGAAAGGTGTGAGTACTCTGTATAAATAAAAAAAGATAGTAGAATTTGCAAAACTTATTAGAACGAACTGATTACCTTAACTGTCCATAGTTTAAGATTACAGGAAAATTACTGTGACTCTTAGTACACAATGAGATACTGAAAATCAGATTACATATTTATATAGTGGAATTAAAATACTTTCTAGCAATTCTGTTAAATCTATTCTGATATTTTTCTAATAAGATAGGTATTACCTATCTTATTAGAAATATATTAGTAGTATTTGTACCTTATATTTAATTTGAGGGTTTTCATTTGAAATTCTTTCGCAAGAAATGGTTTAGTTTTTAGGTATGTATTATTAATAAATATAATATGTATTTATATGGATGAATATGATACAGTATTACCTTGAGTTTTAAATTTTATTCGCTTTCAAAGTTTTAGCGATGCCTGTCAATTACTTTTGAATTCATATTCACTAGCAAAATTGACTTTAAGGTGTTATTTAAATTAAAAACACAGGAGATAATGAAGTTCGCATTAGCCACATTATCATTATATTAATTTATCTAATTGCTAACGGTCTAAAAATGAAATAAATCATCAAATTACTCCACGAACTACTTTAAAATTCTTTAAAAATTCAAAGAAAGTTTGGGAAGAAATTTTAGTTTGGATGGGAAAGAAAATTGAAACGACCTTATGTTCATTATATGCTCATTGGTTTGATCTAAGTACACATTATTCTTACATCATGGAAAGATGCATATTTTGCAAAATATGGATCGATATTTAATGTATTTATGTTCTTTTATTTTTAAGTCTTCTGATTTCCTCTTCGTTGAAAAGAACCTCATATTGGAAGTCTTTAAAAAATTGGGAGGCTGAGTTGATGGCAGAACGGAAGGAAAATGCGCGTGCCTTGAAATGGAAACAGACTGAGAATGATTATTGTGAACGAGAGAGAATTATTACTTTCAAGAAATCTTTTCAGACGCCAAATAGATATTATATCGAGTGGAAAAAAGTAAGCAATGCTCTACGGACCGAAAAAGCATCCATTACATAAAACATCTTTTCGTAAATGAGAAAGAAATGACGTGTCTCGGGAAGAGAAGAGAAAGCTAGTTCCTGCTAAATCTAAAATAGGAATCGTTCTGGATTTTGAACACTTTTGCCAAAACTATGTTTTTATACCGGATATAATATGTTTACCGTTAACTGATCGATAATGATAATTAGTATTATTTGCGACTCACATAGAAAATATTACATAGTTTATGATTTTGTTAACAAGCTTCGAGTTGAATATTGAAATCAAAAGTGGTTATTATAAATTACTACTTTTTATATTTATGTAATTTAATATTAAGAATGATCAGAACTTCCAACCACCTAGAATTGGCCTTGGTTTATCAAGATGTCAGTGTCGATAGTTTCCAATTGTTAGTATGTGTGGAATAAAATTTTCACGTGAAAACATTAGAAAGAAGCCTTCCCAAATTTAAAATAATGGGAATTGTTTTTCAAAATTAATTGAAAATCAATTAAATATTTAAATTATTCATAGTAATTTAATAATAACACATTGGAGTGGGCACATAGAATCACTAATCAATATTCTTTATTTTTAATCCACGATAATGTTATTATTTCAGACTAGCTGGAGTGCCCATTGATTGTCAACGGGTAAAATAGAGATCTTAAATGCAGTAGTCATATTTGTACAAAAGAGAAGCTAACATCTCTCATCTTAACTTAGCTCAATAGGAAAGATTATTGAAAACGGAAATTTTCAAATCACAGTTCTTATAATCTGGAGCCGAAATCCTTAATTGACGATGAAAATATGATTGTAAAAATTCCTTTCTTATGAAAATCGTCTTCAGTTCGCACGATGCTTCTTTTTTTATTTTCCTATAGAAATAGAGCCCGAAAAGATCAATATGAAGTTTACTTGAATATCATATGGGAACGCAATGACTCGCATGGGATCGAACTTTAGACCAATAAATAAACGAAGCTATACATTTTTGCATCTTTTTGCCGTCGATAAATAGCAAAGCTTTGAAAGTTTCCTCAATTAAAAGAAACCTTTATACTCATTGGTATTTTTCGGTTAATTGTAATTCTGCAGGACTAAGCTTGCATGAAAAATAAATAAATTTTCCTAAATAATAAATAGAATCTACTAATTCGACCTCGACTTTGTGTAGTTCTCCATTATAAATAATAAAGATAGAACACTTCTACCGTTACCACCAAAAATATTTATTCCACGACCATAGTTTCGACCCTTCGGGTCATCTTCAGGTGACCTGACCTTCAGACCTGAAGAAGGGTCGAAACCATGGTCGTGGAATAGATATTTTTGGTGATAACGGTAAAAGTATTCTATCTTTATTATTTCTAAATAATAAAGTTAAACAGTAATTTTTTGTCATTCATGACGTTTTTCCAAGATCGAATCACATCGGTCCTTTATTTTTTTGTGCTTAATTACAAGAGAAGTATAGTAAAAGTAAATGTATTGAATCGTAAAAACTAAAACCGTGAATAATTTCCTATACGTTTATGGTGATTTCCTTCCATTGTGTATTTATTATAGATAATTCTGTGCATCTATTTTGTCGAAATTAATACGTAATTAATACATACGTCGATGATAATTAGTCGTTTGTCATATCTTGTCGCTCTACATTTACAAAAAGGAAATTTTTAACATTTGATATTTTGTTCGCTCAAGAAAAGTGGGTGTTTGCCAGCTTAAAAAGCATTTATTTCTTCGCCTCGTTCAATTTTTGTAATCCGTTGAAAACTCCCACAAATTATATACTGTTAGAAATTATAGTTGATTAAAATTAGCTAATTAGCCCCTATTTCCTCTTCTACTAATCCATGGATTTAAATTTAAAGTGATTTTATCAGTGGTACCAGAGTGTGACTCGCATCGAGATATATGAGATTGTGCGACTGGCGTGGGAAGGCGACGGTCATTTGGAGGCAAATTATGTGTGTGGATGTGATAAAGTCTAAGGCCAATGCTCTGAGAATCACCAGAGAGTGCCACATATGTCTTCGGAATCAATACCCATGTCCAGAGGCTAGCGTTAACTCTTTTGATTCCAACTTTTTGGTAGTAACCGTGTTCAATAGATAGAAAGGAATGGAGTAAAGAGCAGACAAATGCAATAGAAATGCCCAAAGATATTTTTCTACTTTGAGTCTAAAAAGCCACGCATGAAAAAGTACTTCTGAAGATAATAAAAGTATATTAGAATGTAAACCTAAATGACAATCATGCCTTGATGGATTTTTCTGTTAAAAACCATACGTTTTATTCTAAAATGTTCTTATTTTTTTTATTAATATTCTTTTTCTCAGTTTTCCGTTTTAGTATTTATAATGATTTATAACGCGAAGGCTTGGTTATTTAGAAGCACATTCAAAAATTTAAATAAAGCTAACTCGCGGGTTTAATTTTGATAATCAGGGATAAAGTATCGCAATAAATACGCTTAGAAGTGCTCCACGGCAAGAGAACAACGATATTACGATGAAAAAATGATTCCCTTATATGAATATGCGTCACTCGGAGATTGGAGTCCTGATTCAGGTTTATTTCCCTGAATTACTTTTCAGTATTACGGGGTTGCTTTTATTTTATGTAAGTAGGTCAAATGCTCTCTCAGCGGAATGCGGATGCGGAATGATTCTAAAACCAACCCATAAATCAGGACCCCAAAATGGTGATGATATTGTCGACGGTCGCCTAAGTAACTACTCCGTCATTTCATAAAAATGTGGGATAGATTTTGTAGCTCGGTATTATTCTATTTATTTACAGGGAGATAATTAGATAAAGAAGGTGAGTTTCACCGGAAGAGAGTGGTATCTTAAGGCTTTAGTTTCTACTATAGCTTGAACGTTGAATAAAATTTCAAATTGTTATGTATGTAAAAGGAAAATTGCTAATAAAATGGTTATCGAAGGAATCGATTTTATAATCAGAGTATGAAAAGCGACTTTTACACGTAAACAAAGAATTTTGATCTTACACGATCTAGGTTTCATCGCATAGCGTCATAATCGATGATGATGGTTAAGTGTAAAAGTTGATTTCACTTCTCTCTCATCATAAAGAGCTACAGCAACATTAAGCCCGAAACGGTCGATTTTTAATCAAATTTATGTTGAGTATTTAGTGAAGATTTGAAGGAGGCAAATATTTTAAACGTGCATTTATTTGAATATTTAAAATAGATTTTTTTTTCGAAAACCTAGCATTAAGTAATCGAAGACAAATAAAAACGGTGTGTAAAACATCAAACAACGATAGTCACAAGTTCAAAGTAAACAGTTGCGGCTGATATTATATGAAACAGTTTATTAAGTCCATCAACATGATTCCGATTTTAAGAATTCAACCCTTTTAGACAGTCATCTATGATAATATATAAGTAAACTATAAAAGAGATTAAATTCAATATATTTATTTTCTGGTAATTCTCTTTACAAAGTTTACAATTTTTTCCTAGATAACTTACTAGAACCGAGGATAAGACATTGCAAAAATAGATGTCAATTGTGAACTTGAAGCTCAAGTTGCTATTATAACTACTTGCTGAACTCCTTCAACATTATTGGTTTAACATGTGAAATTATGGGGATTACGCCACAGTTCCACATTATGAATATTTCCTTCAAAGTATACTAATGAAGTTGTAAACTATGGAATCGATGGAAAGTCCACTTAGCATAAGCCGAGAGAACTATCCATTAAAATGCCTTTTCAAATTCTGCTTTCTGAATAAGGAATTCATATTTGTAAAAGGAACTGCCTCTATAAGTGCTAGAAATAGCTTCCTAGTACATAGGTGAGATTATGATGGAGGTGAAGGGTTTCCAAAAATTTCCTATAGCGGTGTTGAAAAGGGCGTTCGAGATCGCATTATTATAGTTAGCAACTACAGTGAGGAAGTGATGCACGAGTCATGTAATTGTTAATGAAGTTAAGAAACTTTGTTTAGCATTCATAAGTAATAGAATGCATTTCCAGGTTACTTTCGTTTGACAGTTACCAGGTTAATCAGAAATATACGGTACAATGATGGGAGAGATTACCAAGGGAGGGAGAGAGAGATTTAGTACGTTAATAAATGAAATTGAAATAATTGAACTTGAAATTGAAATACATAAAATCCATCATAAATAGTCTTTTAGTTTATTTTATCAAAGATTACTTTATCATAGGAAATAGGTGGATGTTTTACTTATAATCTCAAACTCTCAATAATTTGATTAAGTCGTTAAGCCTTTTAATGACTTATGCTGTAACTCCTTGAAATATATTTTTCTGCGTTTGGCATAGTTCGAAATTTACGTCAACCGATTTCAGATATGTTCTCACGTATTTCGCGTAAATGCACCTTGAGACATGGGGTAATTATTTTCAGCATCTCTTTGCAAACATCTCGAAAGTATATATCCTTTGATATCTCACAGAATGACATCTACAAGATATAAGAAGAGCCCATAATTTTAAGTATATTTTTTGTTTATTTTTTGCGTATAGACGAATTAAATCATTTAGAAACGGGGAGAGGAGTAGAGAGCTATTTTTTCGAAGGTCAAATTATGCATACGTTTTTTATTTGTCACATCCAGATTGTGTTCTCCGCACTCATTTCGTATTCTCCTCCTGACCATTGGTTTCATTCCGCTTACTATTCTATCCTCGTTTCAACTTTCCAAGCTCCGTTTCTTCCTTTTTACCTATTTTAGTTACTCATTCCTCTACATTCACTATCAAATTTTTGATTTGATTGTCCCAAGTCTCTCGTTGAAATAGCTTCTCTAATGAAGCAATCCTCAGCCGTAGGAATCAAAGAATCTATAAATTGAGGGAAGAGTGCTCGCTCATTGCCGCTCGCTCATCGCTGATTTTTGTTTTGTTTTCTCAAACTGAGCTTACAAGTGTGATAATAATGAAATAACGATAAGTTTTCTATAAAAGGTTTAGAAGTTTATACCGAAAATCAACGGAAATGTTCTACATGGACTTAACGTATGTGGAGGAAACCAAATTACGATGTTTTGCGTATTTCTGTTAAATTAATGGATTATTTTTTAGAATTTCTTTAAGAACGTACTTGTAAGGATCTTCTAAATTGAAACATTGCTTATTACATGAAAACCTCATTGTGACTTTCAAAGATATAAAATAATTAAATACTTGATATTTTACTTTAATCTCATCTGCTTAATACCAGACAAATATATACCCGATCATTTCTCTTTGAGTAACATTTATATGATATATGAACATTACTACTCTGTATACAATTAGTAGGGTTTAGCTATTACTTAAAACTCCCTTATACTACGTAACTATTTATTTCTATCGATTTGATTTTTACTTATATAATTGCGTTACAGTTACCCTTTAAAAAAATATTGGATTAAAAAATACAGTCGATTCAGTTCTCTATATCGAATTCATTCTTACAAATCCCTTAAGCTGGAGCACACATATCCGGAAAATTCCGAAGCATTCGGAATAATCAGTATTATGAGACCCCACTGCTATGACGATGAACGTAGATGTTTCTCTAAGGAAACAAGAGCAAATCTTTACGTTTTATTCTCGTTGACAGGACCATATTTTTGAAGTCATGATCGTGTATCTGTTTACGCTGTGAAAAAACTCCCCTTGCATAGGAGATCAGCTGATACAGTTTATTGATTATGAGGATGCAGATTCTTTAAGGTATTCCTCTCGACAACTCAAAAGGATTAACACTTACATAGTTTCACAGAACGTATAAGGGTCGTTCTCAAAGTTCAGGGTCCCACAAAAAAAACAAGATCTAGCAGATAATGTTATTTTATACTTCGAGGTAGTATTCTTATCAATCAAAACACTTAGTCGAATGACTCCCCGGATTCTTTTACCGTCAGTAAAATATGATTTGTCTAACAGTGCAGAATAAGCGTTTGTTCCCCACTGTAACGATATCACTTGACGTCGCATTGGAATTTGAATTCGAATTAGAAATCATTTACTTCATTGCTAGTTATTTTACATTTTCATGGATTTCTGCGCAGGAAATGTGGCAAACCTTAGTCGCTTGATTTTTACTCTACTTTATTTGAGGACGCAGCAGACTTCCAGTCAAGGCTAAGCTTATCATGGAGCAGATTGTTCGCTTTCCTATGTTCCGAAGCCTTTGGTGAAATTTCAGAAATATCACTACCAAGTTTTCACCATTGATGTCTTCATGAAGAAACATCAGAAAGAGATCTTCATACAGCGTTAGAGTTAGCGTCGATAGAGACAGCTATGAAAGCAGAGAAAGGGAGAACGATCTGCCGTTTGTACCTTTCACGGAGACTTCTAAAAATAATCGAACGTCACTCTAATTCCCGCTCATAAAGGAACAAAGCGCTCAGAAAGCTAGAAACCAGCTAATGTTTCTTCTTTTTTGATGCTGGCGGTACACAAGAGAAGAACAAAGCTTCTAAAGCAAATATAACGATTTGAAAGTCTCTACTTTGTGAAAATTTTAAGGCCCTGCGAAAGTGAAAAGAAAGACCTTCTCTCGAATTTCATCTCAATCAAAAATCTAGCATCTTTCATTTTCCCTTAATTCGTCGCTTATTCGAGTCTCATTGAAAGCGATATATACCCTTAAACGTAATGAAAATGGTACAAATATTTAAGCTTGTTTGGATTATTTGCTCTTCTTTAATCGATATAAGTACCTTGTGAATACAAATAAAAGGTGTAGCTAAGGATTGCGGTCCCTGGAAACAGATATATATATA
>KZ308301.1:246786-342427 GCA_000376725.2 Ladona fulva | reverse complement strand
ATGGAAAAATTATATATTGGCATGAGTTCCCCCCTTAATTGATGATAATTATAAATCTTGTTGATAATTTATTAATTTTTACATTTTTTCAGCACCAAAACCAAGTATTCCAGTAATTCCATCTAGTAAAAATCAGATAGATTAATTTGCAATAGTGCTTCAACTTTGCACCTTTACAGCTTACTTATTCAGGGGTTAAATAATATTCTGGTTAGTTTTTCATACATACATAATATAAGAATAAGTGTTTTTCATTTACTTCTCTTCAAACTTGCTCCTGGCTGTTCTACTGCGAAAGTTATTGATGTTTGAATGATACGCTGTAATGGCATTGATCTTGCTAACTCCTTGTCGAATTAGATGAAAAAAGTAATTCATGTGGCCATTATGCTGAATTAATACGGAATCATTCTACTTAGAGCCTTCAGGTTAAGTGTGGAAAAGAAGGGGAACTACTTCACTCGTAGTAACTTGCCCAGTAATCCCCATTCTCTATCTAATATTTTGGAAGCTAATGGTCTAGGCTTCAAGTTGATGACTTTACCCAGTGGGGCTAAGGGGTTTGGGATATTAAAGTTCCCAGAGCCAACATTGGTTGTAATAAATCGAAATTATGGAAGGTAAATTGCAATTGTTAAAATAATGACAGTTATATACGCCACTGCTGACTTGCAGGAAATGTATGTACGTAAATATAAATAATTTCCATCTCTTTTTCATTTTGGGCATATATTTGCATTTCCCAGGGGTTTGGGCAGTTTTGCATTTACTCCATGGTTCCAAACCCCCTCAAGTGACAAATCCTGTTTTATCAATAGGTATCGAATTATCAACTTTACGTTACATTTCACTTATTCTTACTAAAAGTTATCTTTGTTAGTAACCGTTAGTTGTATATCCAGCTACAATGTATTTAAAAAATTCGTTGAGTAATATATATCTCGCATAGGGCATTGATACATTCCGGTGAATTGTGAATGAGTCGGCGAGCACTTGAAAGAAGGGCGTCGTGATGCTCACGTCACGAACATCTCCCATGAGATCGATGGGTTTCGTGCAGCCCCCAAAACATCCTTTTCGGAGTCGCTTTAAACACGAGCTCTTCTCCAAAGTTTGTCGCTTCAAAGAACTTTCAAAATGTCAAGGACCGTTACTCTGTTTTTCAAACCCTTTCCTTTGCATACAACTCAGGTCGTAGCCATTCATCGTCAGATAGAAATAAATCTTCGATGAAAGTATGGTGTTTGACGTTCTTTAGAAACGCCAATTCACAGAATTTTTTCATCACAGTTGGTAAAGATTTAAAAATTGTGTAATTTTCGGATACCTTTTGGATTGATGAGAATGGAGAGGTGAGAATGTCCATAGCTTACAGTTGTTTGAATATACTATCTAATTTTTAGACGTAATAGATCGACGTGACGTTACCAAATCTCTTAATTTTTCTGAATCGACTCTACATTCTCTCTCTTTTCATAAAATGCTGATCAAATAAAGGTCTCAATGAGAGCCCATAAATGCAACTCTTGATTATTAAGTGAACTAGTGATTCTCTGTGAACACCGAATAAGTTGCCCAAGATTGAGTTATGATATGTTGGTTTCGATGTGAATAACTACCTGTTATGGATGAAAATGGAGAGTGCATGGAGTTTTTCTTCTAGAATTTGACTGTGATCTAATGATTCATACCTGCAAAAATTATAACTTCCAATGAATATCAGTTTTAATACCTGCACGTGAGGAATCGGTATACTTCTTTAAAGTAAACGAATATTCTTCGGGTAGCTAATTTTTGCCTCATGGAAAAATTTTAGTAAATGACCATGAAAGGCTACGATCCTCGTTTCTATTTAGGTGTATAATACATTTTATTTCCGTTAAATATCATCCTCTTGTACAGATGCAAGTAAATCATCGACGGTCAACCACAAAAAATCCACGTCCTGAACAGTCTTCGAACCCAGAACAGGAAAGTTTTTATGCCAGAGCGCATATGCCAAAGCATATTATTCCGGCGAGGTAATACTGCAAAAAAGGAAGAAAATTTACGTGCATCCGTTGAAAAAGGAGTGACTTTTAGGATCTAAAATGATGTAGTTGATGACAAAATAAGTAAGCACTTCGTTATTTCCACAGAGAATATTCTCTGTGAAAATAACGAAGTGCTTACTTATTTTGTCATTATGGCTTTCCACGAAGTCCGGCCAAATACCATTGAATTTAGATGTAGTTGATAGTCAGCCAAAGTATTTTTTCAATTATCGTGATTTAAAAGAAAGGAAAGTTGGAACACAGCTGTTAATAAATTAGGGGTTTTATAAGACTCCGTAAGCCTTATGTCGGCAGGTGTAACTCAAAAGGGTAGCTCCGGATTACCAATTTCTTGGAAAATCTCTATGCACATTTCAGTGCCTCCATTATCAAGGGATCCTGATAGGAAAAAAATGAAAGGGAAAAACATTCCTATCGAGGAGCCCTTGATAATGGAGGCATTGTCTCTAAAATGCTCGTAGGGATTTTCCCAGAAATCGGTAATCCGGAGCTTCCCGTTTGTCTTTAAACGTGAGTTTCATCTGCCGAAATACGGCTTGCGGAGTGTTTTGAAACCTCTAATATCGTAATTTAAGTTTAAAATTATTTTTCCCTCCAGATAAAATTTATTTTCTATCCCCCTTTAATATAAAAATATCTACAACTAACTAAAGCTGCGCTTACAACTTTCCACCGCTTACCGGCTCACATCACTGTAAATAGATGAACTAGCAACAACATTTTCCGTTAATTTGAATCAACACTCGTGTTGATTGTGGGTCGACGAGATTGACAGAAAACCACCGAATGATTCCGCGGTTTTTGTTTCTCTTTCGGAGGGAGTGAATGATTGTTTATACAATTACCGTGAACTTGTTTGACATTCATGATGTAGTTGCGGGATTCACAATTTGAATTGAGGATTTTCTTCTCAAAATTTGATTTGCATGAGCTTCGGAGAGAAAAACAAATTATTTGTTGTTTTCATTGGAGTTTCGATCCTTTTTCGATGATTATTCCCCCTCGACGGACCATTATCGATTCTGTTAGTCGTAATTCTTTTTTTTTTCGCAGGACAGCATAACATGATTTTTGCTTAGAACGAGATGAATTATACAGCGATTCCGGGAACCATTTTACTAGGAATGGAGATTAATTTTGTGTAGGGATTTTATTTTCAATACCTGTCTTCATAAATGTAATCCTATAAAAAAATCCTATATAAATAAAAGTTTTTAAATAGAGACTGTAATAACGGGAGTTGATAAAATCTGGCAAGTTCTCCTCATAATTGTAATTGTGCCATGAGAAGGTAACCTGAAATCCGATACTTAATTTCATCGTGCCTTAAAATTACTCTTATAAATTAAAAAAATTATAACTGTCTCACGACTTGCTTACGTTTCTTGTTCTTTTTGTCATTGGTCTGCTGATTGGTCGGCACTCATGATATTTCTGTTCACTTCCTCTTTCATTCCAATGAATAAAGAAAACTTTGACTACGCCCACAATAAATAAAATACACTCGACCGATTTTGAGGATGCTACCACCACATTAGATATTGAAAACTAATCTCAGAAAGTATATATACAAACGAATGGATATTTTGCGGTTCTCTGATAATTTTGTATTATCCCCCGCAACCCTCCAGTGGCGTATGGCAAGGTGATAGTGAGGAAGTATTTCCGAAACTGGCTCCTAATATCGTAGGGGTTGAAACACTGTATTTCCATTTATCTCTATTAGTTGTTGTTCTCTTCTTTTTCTTCTAACATTTTGCCATAACATCCTCAATTATTATCATAATAGTATTTAACACCCCAGCCAATTTATTTCCATTCATATTATCCTCAATCGTTCTTCTTATCATTTTATAAGTTACGACGTTGATTAGCGCAATTATTACTCTTCTTATAGACATAAAGTGCTCATAAATACATTTCTCGCTTTTTCCAATCGACTCTTTTTTTATCCGCCCTTTATACCAAGAGAAACGCCACTTAACGTAGTTCTTCCTCCTTTTCCTTACCTGAAAAGATCCTTCGTAATCCTCTTCCCTCTCACGGTCGACGTCTCAGCTCTTTCTCGCCAACCCCTTCTAGAAAAGATGAATGCTCTCCCACACCAACCGTCGCACCATCTCCACTAAACCCCGTCTCACCACTGTCGAATTCTCGAAGGTGAATCCCCTATCTTAAGAAAGTGGTTAGTAATAGTGTGACTGTGTGGGGCATTTAATTCAGGTTGAGCTCTTGTCTCAAAGAAGAGCGTTTTCCGTTTATTCTACCTACTTTATTATCTTTTCATGCAAACTCTCGGTTTATTTCTTTAAATTTGTATCCCCTCTCTTAGATGTCTCCCCTTTAAATCGCTAATTTTTAAAACAGAGGGATGAGTTTGAATGGAATTTGCCACGGGAAAAATGGAAGTTCCCTTTCACTGCTTCAAAATTCTTGTCGTTCTCCTTGAAGTTACCAAAGGGGATAAAATTAGACATCCGTTTAAGTTTTCGGGTGCGAAACGTAGCATTGTGTGTCACATTCATACCATCAATGCTCGAAATTCGTTTGAATGTTTTTCAAGCCAATAGCTATTTTTAAAAATGAGATACTATTTTTTCCTAGTAATTTTCCCTTTAGAAATGTTGCCGCAAGTAATGTTAATGGCGCTATTAACTTTATATCTATACTTTGGTCTGCCTGTACAGTTATCGGCCGATGAACTGACTGATCACCTTCCTCTCCAAAATTAGCTATCAAAAGCTTGGGAAAGGGAAGGCTGACTTATTTCGTATATAGAAGAGGAATTTATTATGGCACGTGGCAATGAGACAAAAAGGTAATTATCTCAGTTACTCCTGAAGTTTTGGAGGCATCATAGCTATGGGATACGTGAAAAATAAAAACTTGAATAAATACTTAGCAATAACGAGTACTTTCTGAAGAACATTACCAATATTACCAGAGTACAAGGTTATATCTTTGTTGTCAACTCGCGTCATGTCAATTCAATTCAACGTCTTTGTTGTCGCATCATGTCAACTGTCTGGTATAGAATAAATTTCTCTAAATCCCTTTAAGTCTTTTACGGGTTTATGACTTTGATGCAAATTTAATGAACTGAGTCTTATATAAAGGAATAACTTTGCGAAGAAAAAAAATTACCTCTATGTCCAAAAGTAAATAGGGAATTAGATAATAATAATAATACGTCTTAATTTAAATACGAGTTTGGGACTTATTAGTTTCTTCTTACCTCTAACCCTAATATAAAAAAGCAGATACTTCGACACCTATCGCTAGCCATATAATTTTCTGAAACAAGGCCGTTTAGTAAAAACTTGCTAGGAGATATTTTTATTTTTCCTGATATAAGCTCCCCAATTTCGAAAATTCATTTCGAGAAGACGAAGTAAGTTTTCCATAACGGCGGAATAAATCCTGGGATGAAAAGATAAGGCGATTACTGAAATAGCGGAAAATGTCGGGGAGAAGATGAGAGTGATAAAGAAAGAAAAATGAGATAAAGTTAAAAGGGAAAAAGTAGGCTCTGATGAATGATTCTTCATCTTTTTAGGAAGAGGTCATGAGTGAATGCTGACATTCGTTCTTTAATGAGAATATTTGCGAATACAAAATATATGCCTTCATTGATCTTGCAAAAACGGGATAAAATCTCTAAATGATGTTTTTAAACTAAAAAGGTGCTTTTTACAAGTTACATTTCGCTTTATTTCATATTTCATCAACGTGAAGAATTTATATGGGAGATGATATACATTCGGTCGATAATGATATATATGATAGGGTTTACGAGTGACTAAATATAACCGAATAGGGAATTCTAATTGAATTCAAAACGGAAAGAAATCCGTAAAAGGATTAATTAAAATTGTAAGGTGACTAAAATTAATGGACTTGAAAACCATGTATAATGTAACCCCATATGATGCATGAGCGAGTTTTATTAGGTGTCGCTAGGGCATGTTTCTATGCGCGGATTTAAATACAATAATGATTTCAGAGGCATATTCCGTGACTTCATACGTACTCATTATTGTAAATCTTTCCTTGATAAATGCTAATTTTGTTTTATTTCACTGAAAATGAATATTCCTAAAAAGTATTTACTAAAACATAGGTCGATAGTTTCAATCTCATTCCTCAGACAACCTCATTTCGACCATTGTAAATGAAGTAGAAACATACTTGTGATATGCCCAGAAGCTTTTTCTTTGTTTTCGGTAAGATATTTACCCCTTTGCCGATAATAAAAAATTAAGGGTGGGAAAGAGAAAAGAGAGATGTATCGAAGGAGGTAAAGAAGAAAAGTAAAAGAAAGGAAAATAATGAAATGTGAATGAATATGAGATTGGGGAAGGTAAATAATGGTTTAAAAGGTTTTGGTGGGGAGTCTAGAGTGCGCATATAAATGCTTCTGTTTAGAGTGGCCCTCTAGAAAGAGGAGTAACATGTTTCTTTGGCAACAAGATAAGTAACATGGCGCTGAAACTGCATGGAGAATTTGAGGTATATTTAACAAAAAACAAAGCAAAAAGAAAGGAAATATGGCATAAACTTCCTCTAACTTTCTTGTGCTTCCTATTTTCTATCTTAAACTTATATCCCTTTAGGTAATTTTCTAAGTTTATCTTACTCCTCAAATCATTGCTTTCTAAAATTATGACATTTAGTTTAATTTTTCTTCGCATAATGTCATTTAAATCCTTAACACGCAAGGAAAATGCTGAAAAGTCTTAAAGAGCGGCAAATGTTCTGGCAAGATAGCTCGCTTGGCTAGAGCCGTCAACCGGAAAGCGGAAAATCCGGGTTCGAAAGTTAGTCCTTCCTGACTTTTTCATTTCCATTTCTTCTTTGGATAATTTATAAAAACAATTTATTATAGGTAACCATCCTCCAATTGACAGCTAATTTCAAATTCCCGATCTATGCATCCTTCTATTCTTAAATTTAATATTCCCAGTTTGGAATCATTTGTATCTATCAATGTCATACTTTTTCCTTACAGTTGCATCCATAGTTCTACAGATTGGTGTCATTTTTACTACTTCAACTATCATACGTAAATCTCTACACTGTTGTATTTTCCTCTGTACTCTTTATATCTACTTAATTAATCTTCATTTCAATTCTAGGTAGCACTTTTGAAATTGAAACGTTTGTTTCCTTATAACTTTTGTTTCTTCATCTGTTTATTGCTGTTGTTATTTATAAAAAGAGGTTTTAGTATCAAGCACTATTGAGATTTATCCCTCAGTGTTTGAGAGTCCACCCCATTATCCATCGACGCTGGTGCTTATTTATTCCGGTCTGTCCAGCTCTCGTGTCACTCGCTGCGTGTTGGCTTGCTTGTCTTTCCCATGTTTGCTCTCGTCCACTCACTAACCCATCCTAGTCTTGCCATCATCGCCCACATCAGCTTATTCGACAGGTGCTGCCAGCTTAGTTTGCCGTTAACTCATGCTCCCATGTATTTTGCTCTAAAGGTTGCTTTACGTCCATTTTAGGCGCAGCTCTCCCACGTCTTACCCCCATACCAACTAGGGAATGCTAACCTGCCTTGCATACCCATGTAGTTTTAGCCAAAAGATACTCCGTCTATAGTTAATGTGCAACTCCTTCACTGCCTCAGATAATTTTATTTGTTATCGTCTCCTTTACAGTTGTGTTTAAATTTTAGAAAATAAAGCTGCTATTTAACGTGAAATGTCGACTTAATTTTTTGTAAATGTTTCATTGGTTAATATGCCAGCTCATATTGGTTATCATTATAATCTTCACCTCATATAATATTGAAGTTGATAATCGCTTAAAATATAATAAATGTATATTTACTTATTGTTGTATTTATGAACTCAATTTTAGGGCGTATGAGCCAATCTCATTCAGATGAGCAAATTTCATTCGATTGCTGAAAATGTAACATTTTCTCCCCTCAGAAAGTAAATCTTCTCAAGCGATATGTGCCGGCTTTCTAATTTAAAATAATTCAAGAAAACAATATATGGAAGATTTGTAAAATACTAGAAAATAAAAAAAAAGGAGAGACCATTGATTTCGAAAATTCAGTTCATTTCAGGCACTGTTTTCTCCCCATTCTATTCCCCCCAGTATCGTTTTTGGATCTCGCACTTCTATCTTAGTTTATATAAGTTTATCTCATGCGTCTATGTGCGATACTTACAATGAACTACTTGAAATGAGTCGTAAAGTCACGTGAAATATTCCAACATTTGTTGAGGATTTTCGGCTCTGCATCTCTTTCCAAAGATGTTCGTCTAAAATTTCATATAACAGTAATGACCCAATAATTTGCTTCAATTTAAAGCTGTATTGTCGGCTGAAAGATTTCCGTTCGCTTCAATTTTAAATTTTGAACAACGAGATCAGCTCCTTTTACAAGACTTTAATGTCATTACCATCTTTAACATAACCTCACGTGTTAAAAATATAATATTGAAAGTGGTATCTCATGTGTTAACAGATTTATTTGGAAATTTCTGTATATATTGAGAAGTATGTAAAGGGATAAAGAATCCTTAAGTGTGATTTTATTATCAGTCTCCTATCTCATACGTTTTAGTCGTAAGTTTTTGGAGGTTTACCTAGGTTCTAGGTTTACCATTTCCATATTGGTCTATACTGGTTCAATGCCAAGGCAGGTTGAATATTGATCGATATGAAATCTACAGGAAAGACGAACTATATTTTTAGGTACTTCCCGATATGATATCGCCGTGAAACCTTAGGGATAGTTAACGGTGGAGCTTCTGAACCTTAGTATTAACTGGACATTTACCTTAATGATCCTGGGTTCGATGCTAGGACAGATAAAATTTTGCTTGGTATGCGTAAAAAACAATTCCATTTGGTATTAAAGGATGAGCGAAATTCCTCAGTGATTCGAAGAAGCCTTTTAGGTGATTTAAAAGCAAAGCATTCGATAAAAGAGGGAAAATTTAAGAAAAAATGAAGGATGAGCGGGAAAGTGAAAGCCATCGAAAAAGATGAGTGCTGGAAGGGATGGGCGGAAAAAGTGTGAAATGAAATTTGATTTAGAATGGAAAGCACAATCAAAAGGGGGAAAGAGAAGCTGTCCAAGGTTTTCCTGAGCAATTGTGATCGTAAAGCAGTCAGTTGTACGGCAATATCCCAACTTGTATGAACGAAATCCTGCCGAATCTGCTTAGCATGCTACACTTTTCCTATCAGTTCAAGAGACATTTCCTTGGATTACCAATTTAGCATTAATCTTTCTTATTTTCAGATTTCTTTAATTTCTTCAGCAGTGATTGGTAGGATTTTAGCCATTAAATCTACACATTTAACTGTGGTAATTTCACCCTTATATGGGCTTTCGAACTGTCTTGGTAGCAGTTGTTTCCTGGGGAAGTGAAAGGACGCCAGTCCTGAAAAAGGCGTTTGTCTCATCTTTTTACTAAAAAGAAGAGGAAAAAAGGTGAGATGGAGAACGTGGAGAGGAATACGAGATCCTTAATTTTCCTCTCAAAAGGCTTTCCAAAATGACTTTCCGGAATCCAACTCAGCTGCGTACGCCCGAGGAAAATATCTGACTCAAAGTAAAATTTCACGCTTTTCAAATTATCTCTCTCCGCAAAGGCTGTCCGTAACATTTGCTTTGCTGATATTTACAATCCGTTTTCCGATCTAAGTTAGGCTTGTAGTTTAACTTCTCAAATTGAAAGCTTAGAATTTTATCTTTTAGTTTATGTCTTCATCCGGAGTGATTGATTTGGTACACCGAATACGCTCAGATTTTATCTTCTAAACAATCGCGATGAATTCGAAGTTAAGCGATGCGGATGAGTCTCCAAAGAATACGTCACGTAGACGCGAGGTGTGAAAACGGGATGGAGAAGAAATTCATTTCTAAATACTATTGTAATTTCTCATGTTTAAAATAAATAAGCGACCCTCATAAATAATCTATCTGGCCTATCTTCTATATTTTTTTATAAACGCTCGAAAAATTATTTCCGTTACTTCTTTCAACAAATGATACTTCAATGTCACCTAACGTATCAAGAGGACCTATTTTTTTTACATCTGATTCTCCTTGATAATGTTTTTCAAAAATACTTCAAGAATGAAATTATGACATAAACTCTCCTTCTAAAAGATAGAAATATTTGAATATGGTTCCCTATTGTTCGTAAATAATTTGTAATGAATCAAGGAGCTGAAACTTTAGGTTTTTCCCTCTATTTTTGCTCAATTCTCCAATTAAAAACATCACACCTTCTCAAAATATAAAATACATTCAATGCAATTTTTTAAGATCCAGGAAGTTCATTCTGTTTTAATTGTTTGAAACAAAGACTTACTCTGTATATTAAATACGTAATTCCTTTTTCAGCGTAAGAATTATCTGATAAAAACTTTCGTAATCTTATAAATTGACGAGATTCAGTAATAAAAGCATTATATACCTCGGGTTGGCTGCATTTATTAGCTAACAGAAAATGTGGTAATCGTACCCATATTTATCCATTATTTAATGCGCTTGATCATAATATCGGACGTTTTTCGGTGTATTCTATTTTCCAGTGTGGCGAAGTAAGCACTAAATGATCTCTATTTCTGCTTAAAAAGCGACGGGATCACGGTAGTTTAGGTGAAATGAACCGTTATTTGCTTAACTTAGCCGGAAGGATTCATGCCAAGGAAATTAGTTTCTCGAAAGCGATAGTGTGGTAAAACCTTTTTAATCGATTTAGTTTTGAAGTATAAACGAAAGTTTCCTTCCGTTTAATTTCCGAAGCCCGCGGCGGACCTTTTCCATTCACATAAGACTATTAAAGTGAGAAGCTCTTCTCTTAAGAGACTAATAGGAATAATTCAACTGATCTTGTATCAATATCTTATATCAATAAATAAATCTATAAAAGTATTCTTTCTACCAGACTTTAAAAAATGAATGAATGAATGATACTCTTTATAAAGGCGAGGTTAGGCTAAGTTCTCCTCACTTCCACCTAACCTCAGTTGCCAATATATTAGTCAAATTTTTATTTTTAAAGTTAAAAGAAAAAAAATGCAGCAACAACACAAAAGGACTTGGGTTCGCGGGGAAAATCTTCTCAACTGAAGATTGAAGAAGACAAAAACCTTACTGTTACTATATGTAATCAAGTGAATTCACTTATTGATTACTCAAGTATATGTTGTTAGATATAATATTCGTATTCTCTATCTTCAATAATTCTTGTGAAACCACTTTATTTTCCTTGCACCTATTTATTATTTTTCCTTCTTATGATGCACTCTATCATAACTTAAGAATTTTCCACGGCTCTTTTTTATATGTAAAAGACAAATCCTAGGCAAAAAACTAGGCCAGTTAAAAAGTGAAGCGTTGCAGTGTTTCTGATTTACTGAATCCTGTTTCATTACACATAAATAGGCAAACTATGACAACATAATGACAGAATAAAAGTGTAGCAAAGTCGCGTTCATTTGACGTACACTTTTATTAACTATGGAGGTAGATAACGATTATCAATATTTTGACTTATCGAAACATATCTGTCTTATTTACTCTGTATATATCTGGTTGCATTTTGTTTTACTTTTCTTTCCGTTTCATAATTTTTAGCATCCCTGAATGTCTCCCTTCCTACGCATTAAGCTCCCTGTACTTTCTCCGAAATATTCCCTCTTCACACATCTCAAAAAATTTCGCCTCTTTGTCTCTCCATTTATCTTCCTTTCACCCCTTCTGCCTCCCACTATTTCCATTTTCCACTTCTTTTATTCCTATCTATATATATATCAGAGGCGTTTTATCTCCAAATCTGAACTTTTAAAAGAGTGGAGAGTTTTCCTATCTCACCCGTTTTCTCTTTTATCTTTCCTGTTCTTGATGGTTCAGACGATTCTGTTACAAATTTTAATATCGCCGCGAAACGGGCGTTATTCCATCCCATAATTCGTACTATTTCTCCATTCTCTGGACATTTATGCGGCGAGGACCGCACCATTGGGTTCGAGATTAAAACACGTGGGCAATTAATCAAAGCCAGAAGTGTGCAGGACTCGGTTTTAGCCCAACCATGTCAGTTAGGCACTATACAGCCACGAAAATCCCGTCATCTGCACTCGACTTGGTCCTTTTTTCGTCTCTTATTTTCTTCACCGTCACTTCAGGTGCAGAGTGAAAGATAAACCATTCCTTCGGACTCTGGATGTTTGATCTACTACTGATTGATCACCTTCATTATCAGATTTTGTTTCGGACATCAGCTATTATACTGTTTTTTTCGCTGCTTTCACCATTTTTATCTTAATTTTGCATAATTTTACAATTTTCTTTTACTTCAGTTGCTCTCGTCTTAAAAATGTTATTAGTTTTTCCTCATCTGAAACCTTGTCGAAGCTTTCTCGGGGAAATTTCAGAAAGATGTTGAGTTGACGTGTCATCAAAAATATCTTTCGAAATATTATAGAAATTGAAAATATCTATTTGTGGATGATACTTACTGACATGCAGCCGGCGATAGAACAATGGGTTCCTAGAGGTTTAAAAACACTCCGTAGGACGTCTTTCGGCAAGCGGAACTCGCGCTCAGAGACAAAAGGGAAGCTCCGGATTACCGATTTCTGGGAAATGATGATTTCAGAGACAAAAAAAGCCTCCATCGCCAGGGAGTCTCCACAAAGGAAATTGGAAAATAAAACCGCATAAATTTAATACTCGAGCAGTAGGGAACAAATTTAAACTTTCTTGTGCATTGACGAGACCATTATTGGTGAATGCATAATTATATTAATATAAATGAATAGTGAAAGCAAAAACTATTTTTCGTTAGCCTAGCTCGAAACGTAGCAAGAAACTAGAGGATTATTTAAGCTCAGCTTTAAAGAGATCTAATGAAGTTAACTAAATTGATAGAATGAATATTCCTAGTTTTACACCAAGCAAGATTGTCTTAATCTGCTATACATTTTAGCCATCCCTATTTGCGTAAGTCAAATTAGTCGTCAGTCAACTGTATGCAATATCCACGTCCGGTGACAGAGAATAACCGAGAGTCTGCTCTAGGCTATTATACATTTTCCTTTCTCTATTACAATTTTCTGTCACGATGCAGGCAACGTATTTTACTATAGTGCACGCAATTCCTTAATATTTAGCTATTTTTAGGCAATATTCGTTTCTTTTTCACTGCATGTGAATAGTTCTCACTATATAATGTGAAAAATTCTCATATGATACCCAAGCCCTATATTATTTGATAGAACCATTTAGAATGCCTTTAAAGTTCTTTCCTTTGATTTAAATATCTCATTTCTTATCTTTCATGGGATTTAAAAGTTTTTGGCGAAGTTATCACTAGCTTCGTATTATTCGTAATTGTTATGGAAATGGACAACAACACGATACCAATCCTCCGCTTGAAAAAGGGCATTAGTTCCTTTACGAAATGTTATTTCTTCCTCAATACAAGAGGCTCGGAAGGACTCAAGTAAGCTCTAGAAATCGCTCCGGGACTGTATTTGCCTACAGAATAGCATTAGCAGGGGTTGAGAGTTTGAAAATTGAAATGTGAACACTATTCTCTTTTGGAAAAATGAGGACTAGAATTGAATACACGTAATTAGTGATCTAGTTCCATTTTCCTAACTATTTTTTTCTTGGGCCAGTCAAACTATTCTCTTGACCCATTTTTCAGCTGCTATCAACTACGAAGGATTTGGGTTGAATGTCCATCCTAACCCTTCAATAAGGATTACGTTCTCTTGGAAGCTACTTCTCGCGCTGCCTGCTGCTTATGACGTTTATCGGGTTTTATACAATTTATATACTCTCTTCCTCCGGAAACTTCATACTTGGAATTCGATCAGTTCTCTCTCGAATCAATTCCTCTCTTCCTGCCCTTCTGGAGCTTTCCTCTCATGAGCCGTAAATAATGCTTTTATCACACCTTATTTCTCTTTCTGTCCTCCCTTCTCCATCTCCTGCACTATATTTATATTTCCTCCCACTCGAACGACACCCCTCTTCTTCCTCCAACAGTGTTTGGATTTTATCCCACGTAACTCCCAATGTCTGCCGTATTACGATCTAAGAGCCCCAGCGCTCCCTTCCCTTTCACGGACATTGTCTTTGCTTCTTCCTGCAGCAGATATCTACTTCCTTTCCTTCTTACTCATTCTATCTTTCTTCTCACCACATGTGTCCTCTCTGCCGTACAATATTTACTCCCTCCATATTTGTCTTCCACTAACTCTGAGGTATGAAGCTCTCCATTAATTTACAGACTTTTTCAAAAGTCTTTTAAAATTGTTAATATCCTTCCTATACCTTAACTTCAGGTGAAAGAAGTAGATTATTCCGCAATGAACATTTGGAGCCTAAGGATGGAATTATAATCCTATTTGGTCAAGATTTTGTCTTTACGATTACGTTTATAAGAATGATATCTAATTGCACAGAAGAAATGATAGTTTGTTATCTTCTCAAACAAATTTTAATATACGACCATTTTCGCTACCGAAGTAGCTTCATCGGATAGTGATCACATGAAGTTGCCACTCCGGTAGCAAAATCGGTCGCATATTAAGATTTGTGCGGAAAAATTACGAAGTTTTATGTATGTACTATGGCCTTCCTGAATGTGACGCCTTAGATTAAAGAAGATTAAATTTGATGATTTCTATACGAGGATAGGCACGAGAGAGATTATTTTCCTCTTGGCATTGTTTGTCGTTTTTATATTTTACATGATTAGAGAAAAAATGAAAAAAGTGGAGAATGAATGAGTTTGTTGGAAAAATCTGCGCAACTTATACTAGTTGGCAAAAAGAAGAGATCTTTATCGCGGGAAAATGTAACAGATAAGGAATGAAAAAGCCGCGGAAACAATAAAAAATGAAAATCCCAGTCCAAATTGTAAACATAGAGTTAATAAACACAGTAAAATGGTATTAAAAATTTAGTCGGACTGTAAAAGAACCAAAAAATCACATGTACTTATCTTTTCGTAAAACTAAACGAATACTTGAAGATTTTCAGAGTATTTATTTTCCATGCGTCATATACAAAACAAATATGTATCAAGAACCAACGTTAAAAGCGGGTTTTCAATTCGAGAATTCCTCATCCAATGGCAAAATGTCTCTCTTTCTCATTAAAAGATCCTCTCTTTTTACTTTTTTCCGTATTCCTGCCCGAATCGCCTGCCCTTTGAATTTCTCTCTGTTGCCATTACCGAATTCTCTCTTTCGTTCTTTCACCGTCTCTCTGTGGTCTCTTTTCTTTTCATATTTTCTTTGTTCTTTTCCTCCTAATTTTTCTCCAAAATTTCAGTCACAGCTAGTTAATGGGCCACTATGAAGTGTGATATCCAAAAGTTCGAAAAATTTCGGAAACTGAGCGGTCTATACAACTTCCCTTTCTCTTCCAAGCGTAGTACACGGAACGCTATCAAAATCCACAGCAAGAAGAGGAAAAAAGTCGGTAATATACAGCTGTTGAACGGATTACGAAAAGAAATTTATTCCAGCAATTTTTAGAATTATTCTTTAGGATTCTTGCAATTAACAATTTCTAATTATGTTATTTTTACTCAATCGGAGTTTTTAAGCGGATAATTCAACTTATAATAATTTCTCTTACCTTAACTTTAATTGCAGCATGAAAATACGTTTTTGCTTTTTAAATTTTAGGTTATTAGAGGATTCTGGAGTGGCTTTGATATCACTAGGTATATGCTTTCCTTTTTAGAATTTATGGGATACGTTAGCTTTAACTAGCTCGTTTGTGGGCGATTTAGAAAGACTAACTGATTGTGCAATTTCATGCACTCTTTTTTTCCGTCGAAAAATTTCGTAGAAATGACAAATATTCAAAACTGCACATACATATTTCTTGCTTATCGTAAATCTGCATAACGGGAATATGTGGATGTTTACAGTTTTTCATTAGGAATAATATTATTTTTTGACCATTTGTTGGCAACGTTAACTCAGTGAATCACTTTTCCATCCATATTTGTAGGTAAATTATAATACTTTGGTACCTTGAGTAATCCACTTTAGTATTATAAATAATCAACCACAACAGTCATTATCTAAGGCGCGATTTTCCACAACCGTAGTGTACCATATGACAGATATGCAGATAAAACTCATTATTTTTTTAATAAGGTTTATTTTTAATAAAATAAATAGTTATTAAATGTTTAATCATCATCAGTCTGCGTCGTTCACAAATACCTATTTTGATCATCGCCACCTGTTGTTAACTAAATACATCGTTAAATAAGGCCAGCTTTAACCAAGGTACGAATGTATTTTTATATTTAAACGGAAAAGAATTTGTGGGATGTTACAAAGCATGTTAAATAGTAATATTTACATTCAAACTTTACCTCATGAGCATGAATTTGGTTTTATTCAGTATATTGCAAAAGAGGCTCCGAGAAAGGAAATTTAAAAACCCTTTATGTTTACGGTAAGAGAAGAAATATCAAGTACTTTTATCGCTCTTAGGAGCGTGCTTACGAACGTAAAATATTCAGGATTGAAATATGTGTGCAAACATTGAGGCTCTGAAAAAATATTTTAGACTGCAAGATGAACTATTGAGCATGTGTTTTCTTTTACGCCAGGTAAGTTTGCTTGTGATATATTTTTCAACGGGAGCAAACATTCTGAACGCATGAGATATATATATATATATATATGTATTTAGCAAGAGAAAGTGTTATAAACACAGTATTTCAAGGAAAATTTCCAGTTGTATTTGGAAAACATATCCCATTTGACTGTAGAAATATGGTAATAACAAGTAGTTCTGTAATAGGATGATAAAGGGAGCCGAGTCAGTTAAACGGTTTCGGTGATTTGTTTTGTTTTATTCAATCGTTCGTTATACCAAACTATACGATAAATGTCGAGAGGAAATGGAGATAAATAGTTTATTGAAAGCCGTAATTAATTATTACAGGTTAATTTTCAAAAAAAACTTCAAATTAGTAACTTTAAAATATTCCAAAATCATTTACGATCAACTGAATAGAATCTTTCTCATAATTTTAAAGTAGACCTTCGATGTGGAATATTGAGATAATAATTCTTTAACTTTTTGTGACAGACGAAATCTTTATGACTGTAATAATTGGAAAACCTAATTGTGATAGTAATCATCGCGATAAAGATGTTATTAAAGAAGATTTAATGATGGAGGATCTCTTATACGAAGGGGAATATGAAGTTGTTTTCCACTTATTAACATTTACTAAGGTGCCGTGACCATCCCGTAACTTCATAGGTCCTTGGTAATAAGCATACAATCAGTTAAAATAAATATGCCTCTTTAAGACCATTGCTATTAAGTATCACGGCTCATTAGATAAAAGTCAAGGTTAGCCTTTTTACAATATTTTGCTCACTCTAGTGTCCAATTCCTATACTAATTAATCCTTGCTTCCGTGCGTCGCCGCAGGTGACACGGCACCATCTGTTGGTGTCGAATGTTCGGAGCTCTAGCGTTCTCATAGTGTATCATTAAAATCCGTTGCCTTTCCCAAGTTTTAAGCATCATCGTCCCTTAAAGGTTACCGTAAGCAAGATTGGCTCACCGAGTAATAAGCTGTCCTCAAGCAAGACACTAATGAAGTCAAGAATTTGGTCGGATATAACGGGAGGTTGCAGATTATTGGAATCTTCTCTAATCCCTTCCATCTACGTTTATCATGATATATTGGCTATATCGTTGCTAAATTCGGACGTGGTAGTTAAAAGAGGGCATTTGACGAGGAAACTAAGGTTGCACTATCACAGAAAAGGAGGTGATTGTAAAGAGAAGGTATCCTAAAATAAAATTAATATGTTATTAATATTATCCAAGCGTGACTCAACACTCATCTCAAAAGAATGAATACCTCGTAATTTCCACAACAGGTCAATTTTGTCAACGAGTTGACATCTCCGGCCGAAGAACTTACGTGTTTTTTAATGGAAATGGTAAAATAAAAATCTGCTGTGGAAATTATGAAGTATTCTTCCTTTTAAGAAATTGGTAACCTGATTTTGAGTAGGGAATATTCCAGCCGGACTGCATTAGACAAGTGATAAGTTCTATGTTTATTAATAAGATCATGCAAAATATTTATGTTTAAAGCTGTGAATAAATACGACCGAGAAGATATCGATGAAGCCGCAGCATTTTAACAAATAGATTGGTATATAATCCTTAACAAACTATCATAAATTTACAAAATTAGAACTCTTTACTTCCAGTTGAAGGAAGTAGGAGAATGTAAACAAACGGATTTCTTTGATAATTGCGATAATATTTGGAAGTAACAGAGTTCTGGATCTAATCATGGTGTCAAGATACTTTATTTAAATATTGGTTTGAACATTCGTCCATTTTGCTAGAAGTCACTCTGCCTTAGTAGTTGGGTCTGCAAATTTGTTAAATTTTATATATAGGGATAGAAAACAATGAAAATCTAAACTGATTCTTATGAATTAGAGAAGTGTAGGGATCAAGTGAGATGTGACTCATTGTCAGTCCTTTCACTTAAAATTATTGTGTCATCATCGCCGATGGCGACTCAAATGTCCATTTTCCTTCCCCTATTCCAAAGGTCGTGATAATATCTATAAAATGTCTCGAGGAATGGAAATAGATACGAATCCCTCATTTTTGTTGAGTTTTTGCGAGCATTGTGAAGATGACCTTGTGGAGGAAGCTTTCATAGCATAGTTAGGGTTTTGGTTGCTCTTAAAAACCCCATTTCTGATGTAAGGGAGATATATGTAACAGATGAAAGAACAGAAGACTGAATTTTATGGAACGAGGATGTATTCCTCAGATCGGGTGGTCGTTTTTGGGCCAAAATGTGAGATGTTAGTTTGTCGACGAGGAAAATTTGAATGGAGAGAAACTGAGACCGCAAATAATAAGAGAGGGTCGGGAAAGATAATAGAAAATCAACTCACTGTATATTTCCAGGAACGACAAGAGGAACTGCTGGGGATCAGATTTCGTTATTATTAAGCTAATTATCACATTTACTCTCAGGATAATGCAGTTGTCATGAAATAGGGAGACCAAAGATTAACGAACATTTTTGTTCATGGTGGACTATTTTGGTATTCTTGATTAATCCGTAGAGTAACGGTCAATATAAAGCTTTGATTATTCTTTTAGATTAAATGTAATATGAGTCATTTTTGTAGATTTTAATTATGGTTTCAGGAGAGGTATTACTGTCTACCTAAGTAGGGGTTGAAAAACCAAAGTGGTTTTTGGTCAGCATACAGATCTGACACGTTACGCGATGCATACAAATATGACATATTAAACGAATTGCTAGAAAACAAACTTAGGAATGTTGGTCATACGTAAGACCGGAGGCAAGCAATCCGTTTTGTACATAGTTTGCTACAATGAAAGCATCGTAACAAATTCACGCTAAAATGCAATATTCACGCTAAATTGCAATAATCACGCTAAATTCCAATAATCTGCATTAAAAAAAGTTTTAAAGACCCCTGATAGTGAGTAAGGGTTCCTCTTGTAAAACCCATTTTTCAAACTTTAAGTATAACTTCGCACTAATTCCCGTCTCCATCGCTCCTTATCGTATGCCAAGTTAAAATGCCATTCACTTGATGATGGGGCCGAAATACTGGCAATATACATTTTAGCCGAAACAGGTCGTGGAAAATAAAAATATTGTGTGAAAATTATGCCTTCGTCGTTCTTTAAAAAGCCGTTCCACGATGTTTGGCCTATTAAGATATGTTATACTGCAAGAATAATTTGTAATCAAGCACAATATTAGAAAAATGGAAAGTAAAATGAATGGGATAAAACCACATTAACCGGCTCGACTTCCACCATGTGGGCTTGTAAATTCCACTAATGGGACCCGTCCCATCGGTTGCGTAACCCTGACCAAGACTGAATTTTTCATTCTTATAAATCATCCACTCACTTTTGATTCATCAGAAGTGCTTAATTTTTGCATTTTTGATTTTTTTTCAAGATTTTTTTACTCAAAAAGGTAAAATTGAAATTAAACTTCGATTAATATCCAATTTCTTATCATTATTGCGTCAATTTTGGAGTAAAACAATGCTACATCTTCTGCTTACTAAATTTTCTAGTCATTTTCATACGAAGAGCCCAGCCCAGCAATTGTTCGAGGGTGAAAACCATTCAGGGAATTGGGAGAATTATCATTCCTCTGCTCTTCAGCTAACTCCTTAGGAGTAGTCCTGTTGTAATTAACGCCTCCCAACAATGACTGTACATTCAAAAGCTGTCTTTATGCGAAATTTAGCGGCATAAACGACAACTTTAACGCAAAATGCTTTGAATATGGAGAGATTCGTTGTCGAAGTGGTTGGAAACATTTTGTCCTCCTTGGGTCCCAACGTAACAATGGGGTGCTCGTGGAATGGAAACCTGTCAAGCGGATGAACTACGTTACGTTTCCTGAATTGAGATTTCCTTCCGTCAGGTTTTCTTCCTTGAGATTTATTTCCTCCAGATTTCCTTCCGGGGGCATTGTCCTATTACTACTATTTTCGGTAATGATATTTAATAATCGACCTCTAAACTATTATTTTTCATAAGTTTATCTCTAAGAATATTTGTTCATAAAGTGTACAGTACACGAGGTGCATTCAAGTTCGAAGACGAAGAATTTTTTTCTGAAAAAGTACTTGTCACAGGAAATTGGAAATTCTATTACTTTTAATATATTCACCATAAATAATAACGCATTTCTATAACGATATCCATGATTGCTTGGCTGCTGAAAACACTTCTTTAAGTGTGTATTTTTCCCACTGGAAAATCGCTAGGAAAGAAAGGATATGGTTGCTCTTAAAATATGCGATCTAAAATTTTATCCTGAAATATTTTTCTGAATTTTAACATAGATGGCAGCACCATACCGTGTGCAGAATGTCGGAGATTTTGGAACTTGCCGCATCTCAATTTCCCAGCGATTTTCCTGTGGGCCAAACACACTACACTACACTCAGTATCCACGGAATCATAATGAGGCGTTTTGAAAAATGCGTGAGTCTTTACGAAGTTTACTTTGGGAAATATCACAAGTTTCAACTTCCTGGAGCAAGTACTTTTCAGCGTAAAATCCGGAGATCATATAACTTTATCACAACTCAAACCAAAAGATCCGTATTTTCTTGAATATGAAACACCGTACTGAAATTTACTATGGTCCAGTGGCCTAGTGTTGGTAGGCTTATAAGGGGGTTTCAGAGCTATAGAGTAGACGCAGAATTATCTGCAATCTAGGGACTGTGAAACTTTCGCTCACAATGAAATAAAAATAGAAACAGAGACATATATTCATTCGAATAAAGACTGCATGCATTAATTATGCACGAGTAGTTCCACTAATTCCCGAGCGATTGTTGCTCAATATGGAATCACTGCATTCTATCAATGTGGAACGGTTGATTAGATGCCATCCTAAATCTGCGGGGCCCCAAATCTCGGGGCCTTAGCAATGGCCCTTTGGAAGCGGATTTTACTGTATGTTGTTTTGTAAAACTCACCACTTCAGCGGTAAAGGAAACATGAATTTTGCGCCCCAAAGAGGTAGTTGAAGAAAAATGACGTACTATACTGTCATTGGGGGTGGGTATGGAATTTCCGATAACTGTGATAATATTTAACTGCTTTGCGCTTTGGCATATGCATTTATAGACTACCTCTAACCTTCTGGTATCTGTTCTCGTTCGAGCTCAGCTCATCGATTCCTTAGAGAATATTGAGGTCAGCAGCTAATGACCCGGATAATCATTGAACGAGGAAAAAAAGTCAACTTGTCATCGCAAACTTTAGTTATTTTAGGCTTGAAAGAAGACATTAAACTTCTAGAGACGAATATTGTGCAATAACCAAATATTTGTAGCATTTTTAGCTTCTAACTTTTATTTCTATTAAGATCTCAAATCAAACATTTAGTTTGAAATTGTACATTTTCCACGGCGAATGTTTGCTAATGCCTTTGATGAATTAGACCCATGTGGTTCAATATTTAATTCATGAAATTTGGTTTTATCAATAGTTAATTGAAAAATTCATAAGTTGATTGTAACGGATCATTCTTTACCGCCATACTTTTATCAAAAATAATCGCAACGACACAATGTTTCCGAAACTAATATTGCTTTGTTTGCAAAAACCGCCATCGGCCGCTGATGTTTAAAGGTCTCGGGTTCGAATATTGGCTAGTCGGATTTTTCCGGTAAGGGAATGGTCATGTGTGTTTGTCCTTCATTATTGTTTGAAGCTCACCACTGTAATGTCCGGTTAATAATGGTAATGGAACAATCCATACGCTAAGTCCCCTGTTACCATCTCTTTCTTTAAAGTCAATGTTGTTCTGGATAATTTTAAATTATAAATAAAAATAAAGCATGTAATTATTTTAATCGCATTAATTGCCTTTCATTTTACTTTTATAACTTACGTAAATATTCAGATCAGTTAATGTAATCCAATATCCTTTTAATCCTCACACTAAGGGACTAATAATTAGCCCAAACTATCAGAGTTAAAAACAGCCAGCTTTCATTCTTTCGTTTATGAAACGTTTCAAAAGCTGAGACTCCAAGCTTAAAGCGTCCTTCTCACAATTTACACCCAAATTTGGGAGGCGTCGGAGTAAATTGCGTCACAGCAGGACGCCATCTATGGAAGAGGAGTGAAGCAGTCGGATGTATCGCCACGCTTCAATTTTATCGGTCGCTCAGGCGTAGGAGGGGCTTTGATCTTTGAGTGGAATTAATTCTTCCCCTTTGGGTGAGGCTATTCAAATCCCTCTTCTCTCTGTGCGCTCGTACCCTTAGGGATCTATCTTTGGAGTGAGTTTAAAACATGCCCTAGAGACGATCCTTTAGCTCCTCTCTATTACTTGGTACTTGTCTTCTCAATTTCCTCTTTGGTACAAAAGTATGTTGCTTCCTTTCGAAGTACTTATCTTTGATAAAGTAGTAAAGATCTCTTCTGCAATGAATTATAACCCGATACATTATGGTACGTCGATCGTGCTCGTATTTAATTGAGGAATAGCATGAAATCTTACTCATATCTCTATTTATATACTGGTTTAGAATATACTAACCCTTCGATTTAGAAGTTAACTTCTAAAGCGATAACTTTTAAACCTTTTTATCTTTGTAATTCATTTTTGGTGGACATTTTTTCTATAATTTTGATATGTTCTTATATTTAACGTCAACATGATTTATGATGTAGCGGGAAGCTACCACTGATTCTAAAACATACTAGCAAATTGCGAGCGGTGTTGCCACGTTACCCTACTCCTGCCGGTAGGAACACTTTGTCACTAAAATGACTCACAGTTACACTGAAATTTACCCTTTCACTCATTATGTATGTGTTCTTGGTTGTGTTAAGACGTTTTTGCTTGAGAATGCCTCCGAGACCACCGTTGTCTGATGTCGAAATCTCGATGATTTGCCTGACGTGCAACTCGTGTGGTTACCGGTTGCCCATTGTGAGCTCAATCCAATTGAGCTGATTTGGGCTTATGCCAAGCGAAAGATAGCCAAAATGAACATACAAAAGGTATCAGAATAGGGCAGGAGCATGGATGCAATGAAAGACTTGTGCGTGGAAGCATTTGGAAAATTTTCTCCAGAATTATGGAGGAAACACATCAAACTTACGAAGAAGACCGAAGATTATTACTGGGAAAAAAATAAGTTGTTTGTCTTCAATCCTCAGGTTGAGCCAGTAGTAATTAACCTTAAGGAGAGTTCCGGGTCATCAGAAATATATAGTTCTGGGGATGCTGACGAGTTTTAGCGTTCTAAGCCCTCGTGAGAAAAGGTGATGAAGAATGATTTATAAGATTACTAAAGCTGAGGAAAACTAGAGTGACCATCGGAGACCGGCAGCGACGGCTGAACGCGGCAACACCGCTCGCAATTTGCTAGTGTGTTTTAGAATCAGTGGTAGCTTCCCGCGCGTTCTTGGGCACCTTACAGTCCTGTTAAATATTAATTCGTATAAAATAAATCGTCTAGTTGAAGTTAGCCAAAGTTATTGTTTGTGAAAATTCCTACCAAGAGCTTTATAACGAGACCAAGCCCGAGTTTTTACGTCCATCCATTACCGAGAAAAAGTTGTTTCACATAATCGATAACAACTTCTTATCACATGACGGAATTAATTTGAAACTTTTTATTTTATAAAAAAATTAGTATTTTCATATTACGGAAACGTTTCGTATTAATTTCGTTAATATTTTTTAAGATATCAATTTTGAAAATAAGCGCTCCGGTAAACAGCGCGAAAAAACGGGCACTTTTTTCGTTCTACCTGCAATAACATACCAACCTGATGTAAACAAAATTTTTGCATTGCACTGTGTAACGTAGAATAAAACAAGCTAAAATTTGGTGTAACCCGTTTTTCTGTGGGATACCTGGTTTAGATTTTATTCGAGTCCAAACTCTAGTATCCATAATAAAAAATCCGATACAACCTCAAGCATCGATTTTTCTTCTTAGATATTTTTCTCCTTTTCCCTTGATATAATTAAACGCTTTAAATTTGTCTTTTACTGTATGTGTTTGTGGATAGGTGTTTCATTGGGAATATTTCACCATGTCATCTTTACTGATTCATAAGGATTAATTCATGTAATGTAATCGGTTTTTTCTTCTTGCTAGTTCTTTCACAGAGCAATAGTTTTACTTTGAGTTGAATTAGGACGACCTCTTGGTTTCCCGTCTCCGGATTCTTGGAAACGGATGCTCTCCACACTCCTAGGAGCATCAGGATCTGTTGGGAGATTTCGCCTCCAGGGAATAAAGATAGGAAGTGGACTTCGCCTGTTCGCTGTCTGTGGGATGTATTCTAATATGTAGCTGCCCTAAGATGGGTACATGGGTTTACCGGAGTGTGGAAGCTGTTGAGGTTTTCTCGTGGGTGGAAGCGACCGTTCAGATGTTTTAGAATGTTTCCTTCGAAGTTACATAGGCGCGGTACACTTGACCTCGCTCTTATCCTTGAAGGCATTTCAGTAGGTGATCTATTTTCGTAGATTTTATATGAATGGTTTTTTAACAACAGAGTCAAAGCAGGTGTATGAGTTTTGAAATCCGTATATGTTTAATTCACGATAAAGAGGATGATGTTGCAAGACGATGTACTTGACTTGCGTTCTTTCAAGATTTCCAAGTTCCTTTCAACATGCATAAAATAATAGTGAGCAGAATTGCAACATATTTTTCTATGGAGTTTTTCTTTTAATATTTTCATCTCCTTCAGTATATTTTATTATAGAAGTTTCCTATCTGATAAAAATGACAATCAACCTGTACCATGGATTATAACCAAACATTTTTGAGAGCTGCATTAACCTCAGTTGCAATTTATTTGAAGCAGTATCAAATGAGGGTACTTAAACTTGAGTATTACAGTTTCAGCTCCAAATTAATGAATTTCACGATGTGACAGAAAGTAGCCAAACGAAATCCGAATATATTTATTCTGCGAATTTATTAAGCCTATACTATTCATACTGCATCACTTGTGAGCCCCTACAGTAATTTTGGTAAGCTCTGAACCCCTCTGGGCAATGGAAACTTTCATCCATACTTTTTATTAATCAGTTGCTTATTTTCGGGGAACTTGTAGTTTACGGTTATCCTTAACTATTTTCTTGTATCCATTCCGGTTTACGTACTATAAACCGTCCCTTTTCAACACCTGATCCAAAGTTCAGATAAAATCTTTCGAAGTAATTGACATATCGAGCATTAAAATATTCAATAAATTTGAAATTTTAGTAAAATGCGATGAATTTAAAGATATTTTCCTACTTTTAAATTATCTGCGTACATTTTAAGGCCATTAGAGGTTAACAACCTAACTGATTGAGTTGAAAACCATCTTTCATTATTTCTCACTGGCATCCAGAAACATTTCAAAATTTAAATTTCAGACAGTTCAGAACTATATAATATTAATGGAGTAATTACACAAATATTACCCCTAAAGATATTTAACTCGACCTTGACTATAAAACTATTCAGTCAATAAAGATAAACAATGAAAATTATAGATCTTTACACCTAACAAAATAATTTTTTTCACGCCAATGTATTAGGTTAAACCAAGTTATGTAGATGCCGGTGGCTTCATAAAAACTAAATAATCGTCTTATAATTGACAAAAACATACATAATAAAGGTTTTCAGTTAAAGGTATACATAATGATTATTATTAGGCTTTCACATAAAATAAAAATAGTTTTATGAAATATATGGTTGGGTGGCCAGGATTTGTCCATGGGGGGGATTTAGAGCCATGGAGTAACGCTGTTGCCTACGACCCAGGGATTCAGGAACCCAGCCCAAAATCTATTGAAAATATAACATGATTAATATTAACATGTAAACCTTGCAAATATCCAGTGGTTTTTGTATGACATAATTGCGAGAAACCATCCTCTCGCATACTTTCATTAATTGTTGGCTCTATTCTCGTGGATGGGGGGATTTGAACCCCCTTAACCACCCCCTTGGCTACGCTTCTGGTTGGATATCTATATAGTCTCATACATAATTATTTATCTTAGTAATAAGTGAGAAACATTTAAAAAATTAAGTATATTACATACAATATCTCCTATTCTTATGGTAAAATTACTAAATACTATGAAATGAAAAACAACTGTGAAATAAGTATGAAATAATTTTACAAGGATCGTCTTCTTACCTTATTTATCTCTCTATCTCTTGACCCTACATCCGTCTCTAAACCTTTTAACAACATCTCTTTCTACGTTAACGAATTCAATCGTTGCTATTTCGCTTCTTTGACTTAACCTCGATTCGAGAAATCATTAAATCCCATCGCCACGTCTCGAATTCAATAAGCATCTCTTTATTCTCATTTCAGGCGAGTTCTTTTCCTTTTTATTCCATTTTCCTTTTCTTAGAAATCTACAAACCGCAAGGTAAGGAAGAAGAGAAGATGAATGAGATTGCACAGAGAGGAAGAGGGAGAATATACCATATAATTTATTCTAAGCAGATTAGTGCACTATTACGAAAGAGGCCGGTTTTTCAATTTGATGAAGGGATTTCAAGTTCAAATTACGACTTGACTCATTTCGGGAAGGTTCTCGGCAGTAAAGATTAAGAACTACCCAAATGCAAATTGTGATTACCACCATTACAGATGATGATGCGATGGTGAGCCGGAATTTAGAGCGCGACGGCTGTATTAGATTGACAACGCTAATGTACCACAGCCTAAATTACTATAATGTTGTTTGGCAACCTGAATATGTTTTTTCAAATCTATTTTACTTTTTCAAAGTTTTTCATTGAAATAAATTTCTAATTACATTAGCATTACATTTATGTGCATAATTCTTCTAAAATTATTCGTTATTGTGTATGTATTAGCGATTTGGAACGAACTTTTTTTAATTGAGTTTTTCATGTTTATTTTGTTCTGAATGATTCACTTTTCACGTAAGTGTTAAGAAGTGAAAAGTGAAGAAGTTTCGTTTCAATTTTCACCATTTTTAAGTTTTAGAATTTTGTCCATTTTTCAATAGGTTATGGAAATTTACTAAACGTATGTAGTACGTAGAATACGGTTACAGGCATAAGTTCTTCAGTTTCAAGTTGTTCAGCAAAATTACTTCTCTAGTGTAGTAACTGAAAATTCGCAAGGAGAGATGAGCAGGAAAAAAGTCTGATAGTACCAAGATTCGAATCCTCGTCTTTCGCTTTCCGGGCGAGTGCTTCAGCCGTTGAACTATCTTGCCAGAACAATTTTCGTACATGATCGTCCTTATCCCATTCCTAAACAGGAGAATTATCATACCTCTTGCTATTTTCGTGTTAACCTTTAACTTGTATTTTACAATAAGAAAATAAAATAATAAGTCTTGGAATATGAGTGCATTTAATTTTGATTATAACGTAGTGCCGAGGATAGAGCATTTTAATGTACTCATGAATAACTGAAACCTCAATGGAAAGGGAAGTATGAAACTCACATGAAAGAAGCGCTGTTTGATTTTCATCGAAACGGATGCAAACGCGTTTTAGGTGGCGTGAATGAGTTTTAAAAAAATTGCCGCTCAAATGTGACCGACTCATCGAATTACGAATGGTGTTCTTTTGGTTAATTTGAACCCCAATACCTTCAATCTCCTATCGAATTCAAAGCGAATGTTACCAAAGTTTCGTATCATCATGGTGATCATCAAAATTCGTCATCTTGAGGAACATAAATTATAAATATTCGCGTAATCGCACCTTAAAAACGTTCGGATAGCCATATATCGTAGGTGTAAATTTAGAAATATTTTCCGTAAATGTATTCCACGTGCCAGTATCTCAGGACTCGATTTCATTAGAACAATTAATAAGCTAGTAAATATTAATTAGAAATTATGTAATTTTACTCTTCCATATACATAAACGGGTTTTAGAGATTTCATAATATTTGGAAGTAACCAAGCGTAAATATCTATATATAATTATTTTGTAAATCCTTGTCCGTATTCTCTCACAATATCTCAAGCTTTAAGTCACACTAGTTTCCATTTATTTTACCAATCCTTGCTCGCTAACTTCCAAGATATATTCATTTCTCATCAGTGCTTCTCTTTACGTCGTAGTTGTCAATGAAATGCGTGTACCGATCTCATTGTTCGTTCACCGTTTGGAAATTGCTCAGAATGTGTGCAGAACAGATCAATTCTTTTAGTTTCAAAACTTGGATGTTTGTTGCAAGATTTGAAGAGATGTTTTTAGCAAGAAGAAGATTTCAGTGTTGAAATCTCAAAATGTAGCTATTTCTATGTCTCTTTCCCGAACCCAATCAAATTTGTGAGATCTTTCTACGATCAAGGATTCTACAACGTATCATTTAAAATGATTGCATGTGTTTTGCTCGAAATGACATTAGTCTTTTTCCCACTTCAGTTCTTAATCTAGAATGTTTTAAAACAAAATGATAACCTCATGAAATTAGAGTATAATGCTACAATATTGCTTCACTAGAAAAGGAAAGCGATTAGCCTGAATAATATTTCTACGTATATTAATAGCCGTCATCATAAATTTTAACAAGCAGAATTCCATCATAAATAATGCAATACCGTACTTCGTATTTTCCACAGATATTTGTGGAAAATACGAAGTACGGTATTGAATTATTGAAGATGGCGTTCCACAACATTAGGCCAGAAAACCGCGAGTTTATAAGAATTCCATCAGTTTGTCACGATGAGGGACAAAGGAAATTCGAACTTATACAAACCAAACGATTTATTATCGACTCATAGAGTCAGTATAAGTTCAACTTTTCTTTGTCCCTGATGGAGACTTACCATGAAGTCTCGACCGAAGCAGTTGATTACATTTCTCACCATTAGCCTGCTCCATCTTCAGCGTTGTTATAATGTAACCAGCAATTCTTTCGCGTCATAATGTATACCAATATACTTATAAATCCAATTAATCAACTGAAGCAAAATTAAGGTTTGCGTAAACAAAAATTTATCTGTTTAACAGCTAAGTGTGTTAAGAAAATCAAGTTAGAGTTGACGTGGGCACAATTCTTTTGTTTCCCCGTTTCTCCAAATAATAATCTCCCATATTTCCCCTTTGGTGTTTCCCGAATATTTCATCACTTCAATATTCTTTATTCCACGATATGGCTCTCGTTTATTTTCTTATTGCGTCTCTTCATTTGACGCTCCACTTCAAATTAGGCGCTCCTGTTCACCGCAATCATCACGCAAATCAAAACCTCATTCCTCTCTCCGTTATCTTCCACCCAAAATATCTCATCTCGACATCCTTCTTCCCTCTCTCTCTCTCTATCCCATCTGCTCCCCTCTCTCATTCGCTCTGCTTTATTGGTCAATTCTTTAGATTTTTTGCATGCATTTTCTCTTTTATTTCAGGTTTTCCTTTGTATTTTCAATACATTTTAATCTACTCTATGTTGAAGAACACTATCTGTTATTAAGTTTTTCCTTCCTTTCTTACTGGTAAATATCTTGCTATTTCAATCAAGAACGGAATTATTCCGTAATTAGGGTTTTTAATTTGGGGATTTGTATTCCGTTCATATTCATCCGTTGCGCTTCTCAATTGCGGGTTTTTACTCCTTTCGTCTTGTGTTTTGGAACTCGGAAGCCCAACCAGTAACGCTCAAGTATCTGACGGTTATGTGAAATTGAAGATTCTCTAACTTTATGAAATCCAGGAAAATAAGCATATCACTTGGAACCGTAGAATTTTGAACCATTGGATACTGAAAACTATAAATAATGAAGTTCACAGGAGAAACTGGGAAAACCTCTGGAAAAAATTGGAGATTCTATATGTACTTCAATGTTTACTGTTTCTGTAAAAGTAGTAAAATATCAAATATTCTCCTTAATCAACACCAAGGATATATTTCTAAAGTTTTACATTGCTTTTCGTAGGTCGCACTGTTTGCTGTCCGCAATAAAAATAACTTGAATATAATTCGATCATTAAAATAGGTCTAATGTATGATGACTGCTATTTCTCTCTCCAACGAACGTCTTCCTATCAAACAATAATTTCAGGTTCTCTTTTGTTTTTAAGACATTTTTATTAGTTTATATTTTACCATCGGTTGACTACCTAGCGTCCCATGACGCCTTCATCGTATGAAGTATTTTATGAATTTCCAGCATCCCTCAGGTTGTTCGCGCTGTTGAAATGTGAACCTTGACATTCTCTGGAATGTTTGTTCGAAATTCAACGGTGTATCTCGTACGTTTTCTTCTTTTCTGCGAGCTTACGGAGAGAAAATGAATAAATCATCACAATCCATGGAGGTAGTGCCGACATGTTGATAAGTATTGTACTTTCAGTTCCGGACGGGTGACAGATCTTTTGGATTGGATCTGACGAACGGATCGCAATGATTTCATAATTTCAAAGGAAAAGAATAGAATTCCTAAAATTTGACATACGCCGGATGCTATTACGTTATTAAAAAAGTAAAAAAATAAAAAAAAGGAATTATGTAATTAAAATGTTGAAATTGGATTAATATTTACCCTAGTAATTTAATGTTAAAATAGAAATTGCCTTAAAATATCATTTTGCATTCGATAACGCTTAATACGTTTTTCTGTTTGTCGATTAAAATATTGACACCAGCAGTATCGTTGGGAAAATTAGGTAATTAAGTATTTATTAGCCTCAAGGTTCCTACATAATATGATTTAAATAAACGGTCACTCCTGTTATCCTCAAATTAAAAAATAAGATTTGTTCGTTGAAAATTTTCATTAAATAAACATTGAAATATTACCAATACCTTTATTTATGGGCAAGATTGAGACTAATTAGTACCTTCTTACATCTAACCCTTAGTCATTACAGGTAGAAAGAAAGAGGTACTGGGAGTTGAACTAAAAAAAAGGCAGTAAAAGAAGGAACTATTATGTGAGTTTTTTAAAATACCTAAGTCTGCACTTAGGAAAAAAAATAAAATCCTGCAGGAAATCACCCACGTGAAAGGGGGCGTGAAAAACCTTCGAAACCTACTGAAAGTGGCGACTAAAAATTCAAAAGAAGAGGGGAATATAAGTAAAAGAAAAGTGTCAGCAACAAAGCTGAAGAAAAGCAAACAAAAAGAAATGCTTAAATCTTACAAAAAGTCAGACAAAAACAGATGTTGGATTTTGAAATTGTAAGAAGTAGGCAGTAATATATAATAATTGAGAATATTAAAGGTGTTAAGAAAATATCGAATAAAGATGGAATATTTAATAATACACTGAAAAAACAACAATTACGAAATACAAATGCAACAATTTACATAAGAAATTCAAATCAATATACCAATGGTAACGTCAACTTCTCAGTGGAAGTTAATAAAACATGGAGTAAATATCAAAATGAACACGAAAATTACAGTACCATTAAATAGATACAACAGCATAGTTCTACCGATGGTAATGTCAGCTTCTCAATCAAAGAATGAGCGAATACCTACGAAGCATAAGTGAAATCTTGTCCTACATTTTAGATAAAAATGGATTTCTTTATGGAAAACTGTTTTAGTTTACTACATATTCGATTCGTCACAGCTTTCCAAACTATCAAATTTCAAATGTGAAGTTAAGATGATTATTTTTTCCGTCATTTCAAAAATTATTTTTATGATTTGGTATTACAACTTTAAGTGACACGTGATTTCTACATAAACGTCTGTTGACTTTGTTTTTTAATTCTTTGACTGGTTTTTAACTCGTAATCTTATTAAGGATGCATTTTAATTCTAAAAGTAATAAAATAATATACCCGAACATGATGTTCGTGAATATCGATTATTATTTAGTCCATACATGATAATCGAATTTCGATAGAAAACAAGGATTTCTCGATGGAAAATTTCTAGCTTATCGACCGTATTTGATGGCCCACTATAAACACGGAGGCTTTCCTTCGAATTCCGATAGACGGAGCGAGAATGGGGGCTAAATGAAATCCGAGATTGGGTGCCGAAAAAATACGAGGAATGAACGGTCCCAGCTGATCGTGGTTCAAGGATTCCATTCGGAAGGAGCGTTTGTGGGAGTAGGAGAAAGGGGCAGAGAAGCTTTGGATCTCGGGTACGGCGATTTGTATTTCACATCCCAGTGGAAGAAATTTGTCCGTTTAAGATCGGAGAGGCGGAATGACTTTTGGACGGTGACGTGGACAGTGAAGTTATTGTGGTGAAAGCGGAACTAAAAAAATACGGATAAGACCAGTTTGGTATATGTACAGATATTTGAAGGTAAACAAAGGAGAAATGAAGAGAAAGCGGCTTTAATCAAGCACTGACGAAATACGGAGGGATGAGAGTCGATCCTCTACTTACTGTCATTCCTGCATAAACAAAATTGTTTCGGTGTTCTTTTTAAATTACGCTAAGTCACATATTCAGTATTCTTAGAAACTGCAGAACGGCAAAGATTATTACTGTCGCTTATTTTAGCGTTTGTACAATCCTGCCTATAGGGTAAGTGCCCCATTGCCCCGGGAAAGATACCCCATTTAAGATGTGAATCACTGCAGCTTGAGCAGTATTTTAGTAGAGACACTTGTTTAATATAACTAATAGGTGCTTCAGTTTTCGTGAAAAATATTTGTTTTGGAGAAAAAGACTCCTTTTCGTAACCATTTTAGTAAAAAACAAAATGTACATATTTGGCCATTTCTCTCGGGAGAGATGATGCGGAAGGTCGGGTGAGATGCCCGAATGAAAAAATTACCATAACTAAACAAAACTTACGAAACAAATAAGCAATCTTTAGATGAATTTATATCTGTAGCCTCTTAAAATACTCATTTACTTACTAAGTGAACGCCTAAGGAACTAATTTGCGTTTTACCTCCCTCACACAATCCGCCGTGATAATTTTCCGTAATCTCCCAACTTTCTTTACCTATTCACCGCTGGCAGCTCTCACAGGTTCTTCTACTTTAACTTCATTACTTTTATTCTCTCAGTAACCGTCTTAGTATTCACGGCGTCCTCCTCAATTTAATTGACTTAGGTATTTTCTTTTTTTCATCTTATTTCTTTTAAGATGTAAAACCATTTTATTTCTTATGAACGCCCTATAAGGTAGCATTTTATTTACTCCGGATTGAGAAGAGAATTGTAAGACATGCATTACCGTTGCTAAATTTAGGTCGCCTCCTTTACCGTTGCAGGGTTTCCTTTTAATAATGTCACACTAAGAGTATGAAAGCAGCAATAAAAATTGAAACTTTATTTCATCGCTATAAGCGAACAATTATGACCATCGCCATGAGCGAACAATTCATAACAATTTATTGTAGAACAGACACTAATATTAATATTTTGTCACTTCGCTCGAAATCCTTTCGTAACTTGGTGGGGCACCCATGGTAGAGTGTGCCCCAGTGGGGCACACTCTCTCCTTTTACCCCGGAAGAGATGCCACAGGGCACTGTTTATTATCTAAAATTTCATCATTGCAAAAGGTGACAAGAAGTCCATCCTCAATCCCTAAACTCGATTTTGACCAAAATTCCTCTCAGGAATATACTTGAACTGACGTATCGAGATACTTTCTAATGCTCTGAATTACATCGCAGGTTAAACATAGGCCAATTTGACCTCTTTTCAATTGTAAAAATCAATGATTCTTAAAGCTGTCTTAAACTTCCAGCATGTGCACTCGTCCATACCACAGACGTGACAGGGGAATTTGCATCATTTGCATCTAGCGATTAACGCCGGAAATATAATGTTTAGTAATTTATACCTTAGTGTCTTTCAAATTTTAATTAAACAGGCGATATACTTCATCAGAATATCCCTCTACTATAACATTTAAAAAATACTTGTCTCACTCCTTGGTTAAAAGGGTGTCCATTGCGTGATTTAAAAAAATTGAGTTTCTCTATAAAATTCAAGATATTTTTGGTTGATAAAATTGATCAAAATTCCATGAAGCATTAATGCACTAAATGTTCCTCCGGAAACTGTCAATGGCTTCTCATATATTCGAAATTAAGTCTTTTACTTCAAATTTGGCCAATTTATCCTGTCTTATTCTACATACCCCGAACCCCGAAAAAAACCATTAAGGGTGGATTGTATGCTTTTCCCATTGTTTTAGATTTCTTTGATTTGTATGATGGTCATGGCGATGTTGATTTGAATTTAGGTGATGTATTTTCAATGTTAATGTACATTTATGTAGGTGAAAAGCTGCCACCAGGCATAAAGCCTAACTGCAGTTAAGCTGTTATAATAATAATAATGAGATGTGGACCACACTATCTGTCGAACCACTTATCCTCCATTTACTATCACTAGTTTCGGAGAGGGAGTTAGGTGGTTTGCCTTTTCTTTTCAGAACTCTATTTGACCGATCCAAACCATTTTAATTGGAGCAGTTTCTTTTTCTTTCTATTTTTCTTCTTTTTATTTATTTCTCCTTATCCCTTCTTTTACAGATCTGTCCCTTAGTTACTCATCTCATAGACTCGGTCAACATTTTATTTTTGTTTTCTTTGGAAGCATAATTTTATTTATTTTTATTTATTTATTATTTCATTAGTTCAAAAACAGTCAATAAGACCTCTTACATTGAATCGTAACAAAAATCATGTTAATATATAAACATAAACAAAACAACAAAGTGACAGAGAGAAAAATAACAATCAACAACAAAGGGAGGCAAAAACAAGAAATTACTTAATTGAGGAAAGAAGGAAATTTATGGGGGAAAATAGCTCAAGAGACGGGTTGACAGACAGAAGGGAATTAAAAAGTTTGGGTATTCTGTAGAAAATAGACCTTTGAGAGATGGAAAGTCGGAAAGGAGGTATGCGAAGGAGATTAGAATTACGTGTGGGGCGAGAAGGGACACGGAGGGAGAAACAGGAAAGGATGTCACTGGATCTGCATCGGCCGTTGAATATCGTGTGAAGGTATTTTATATCAAAAGATTTTATGCGATGAGAGAGGGATGAGATACCAAGGGATGAAAAGATATGATCACGAGAGTGGTTGTGAAATTGGGGTACGCGTAAACGAACGATGGATGCGGATATGGATATGGATAATGTGTCAGATGTTATTCGTATAATGATTAGAAAATTAAAATTTTAATAAGCAATCATAGTGAAATTCATGTAAGTTGGATAGTTAATAATACCAGTACAATATTAAAAATCTTAAAACTTCATTTCATATCCAATGCCACATCTCAAAATACTTGAGCTCCTCCTTGAGGAAAAAGAAGACAAATGGATTCGTCGAAGACGTAGATGGGGTCTGCGTCAACCTTGCAGAGGAAAATGGAATTTGCCTTGGAGAAAAACGGAAGGTAGAAAAATACTGGGAACGGAAATGAAAAATTTTGTGAGGAATATCAGTCATGAGTTTTGGTAACGGCATCCATTTGGAGATTGGGTGTCTCAGGGTTGGAAAAGGTTAAAGTGGTTACAGATGTATTTCGAGTAATTGAGGAAAGTAAGGATCTTGAGAGGATAGTTGAGGCAATGCCAGTTGAAAGCAGACGAGTCAAATGATACAGTTATATCAAGCCTGGATATTTACTAAATATAATCAGCAATCATCTCATTTTACACTAAAATGTGCATTATTTACCTTGCGATAGGCTATTGGAATCATGAGAAAACTATAAGAGATTTCTTGGAGTTTATTGCGTGAAATATTTTTGAAACTTCTTCACATTAATCTTATAGAAAGTAAAAAGCTGCAAAATTGAAGAACTCATTAATAAATAATTCATATATAAGGTGGTATATTCAGGCTTCAGAAATCAAGTATATCCTCTTGACACATTTAGAGTACTATTTCTTCGACGGAAAAGGTACTTAATGTAATATATCAGTACTCATTTCTGTTTCTGGAAATAGAAATTGTAATCTTCTCTGAATATAACATCAATGACCAAGACTCTATTAATTATTTTCATTATGACTTTGTAGTAGATCTCCATAACGTAGAGAATGAAAAGACGCAACTTCATCCGTACCAAGAAATATTTCGTGAAAGTTAAAACCTATGCAATATTTTTAGTGAATTTTTCGTTACGGAAGTAACTGGCAGAAAGAGAATAAAGTCTTTACCCTGCAATACTTTATCATCAAAGAGCTATCTATCTACTATTGATTCTGGAATACCGATATGACCTTAACGACCACTTTAGGGAGTGAACGCAGGATAACCTATCGGCTGTGTTAAAAATTGTAACCACAGAGGTTTTTCTATGGTGGTTGCATTGCAAATCGATTTTCTTTCATTTTTATTATTCATTATTATAATTAACTTTAATAATTTATCATCAAATTTATTCTAAAATGTGGACCATAGACGGCTTGGTTTAATATCAGAAAAATGTATTTGTACACTTTAATTCGACTGAGAGATCGTCGGAAATAGGTTTAATTTTTTTTCTGTGTATTAGTTCCACTGAAGATAGATGGAGCGATTCGAGGAATGTTTCGGTTTCCGCACCGTTGTTTATTTGAAATCTACGGTAACGTAGAAAACGAGGTTTTCGACCTCCTTCTGGTGTTGTCTTTACAAGAATTTTACCCTGGATTCCTTTGTCGTCTTCTGGTTATATATTTATTCCATGTAAAATCGAAAGCAGTGAAAGGCGGAAAAAGAATTCAGAGATCAGCGCGTAGGACTGAAATATCGAGCACTATGCTCTAAGTTAGATTCATTTGCCCAATAATCCAAAGGAAAGTAACGCTGCAAGAATTCTACGCTGTCACCTCCATGAAAAGGTTATCGGACGAACTCCGTGTCTCAGAATATTTTAAACATTTTTCTCCGATTTGAACTTAGAAATCTTGGGCACTCAGAGAGTAGTCCTCCTACAAAAGTGGTTGGATTACTGTTCTACCTCCGTGTAATTTGTTTATAATTCATTAAATGGGAAGGAAATCACTAATAAAACATAACAAAAGCGTCCAGTTTTGTTAGGGTAATCGAAGTTTGAAAATTTTAGTGGTTCAAAGAAATTATAGGAGTCACCAATAGAATTTTTTAGGTTAAGTGTAAGATGTGAATGTTGTAGCAGGTGTTTTATGAATTTCAAGTGTTGAATTATTCTAATAATAGTCTGTCGTCTCTTAGTAGACCGTACGAGTATATTTAAGGTACGTTGTGTTACCTGCTTTGACCAATGTTGAGTGACGTGTGAGGATAAAACTGCAAATGTCAGCAAAATATTCTAACAATGTTGTTTTATTTTTTAAATGAAGTTGGACATAAAAGGGTACTACGAATATTCTGAGTCAGGTTTATGGTTATACCTGAAAATACGCTTATTTCGTAATGTATAGTAAAGTAAGTTATTTGGATTGAGACAGAAATAATGAAATGATTTGTTATTCTAAAAAGTATCAAATGACGTTATCCTAAAGTGGTTCATCAACTCGTGAGATTATTATTTGCGTTGAATTGAAATTCGCATATTCGCAATTGGAGTAATTGAACTTTTATTTCTTTATGAAAATGCTATTAAAGTACCTCATTTCAGTCCTTGGCGTTCTGTTGGTCGTATTATCGCAGTTTTCACTCCTACAAAGTGGATTCATGCAATGGCTTGAGACTTCTTTCGAAGCAGTTTACTTCAACGATTAGAAATCAAATCTAAGTAATGAATATACCCGTCTAATTCAAGTTATGTTATTTATACGCCTTATCCACTCTGTGTAGTCTATTGTATTATTTCCGTTTCACGTCAGCTGAATTAGAGTAGAGCATCGCGGAGTAGCTGTTGGTTTTGTGGTGGTAACCCTTCAGATTGGTTCATGGATGATGCGACTGGAAGAGAGGGAAATTCGGCGGAACGGGAAATGATAGAGGAGAAACCAGGTAGGGTGAAGGTGCTTCTAATCTACGAAGTTGCACATTATCCTGACGATATAAGTTTCCACCACGACATTAGGTCCTCGTCATTGAGGACATTCTTCCTTAAAACAAACTCAGGCGGAGTAAAAAAAACTCATTTTAAGTTAGCTGAACTAATATCCCATTAGAACAAGCCATGTTTGTGCAAAATATTTAGAATAGTAGAGGAAGGTGTGGTTTTCGCTTGCGTGCGGTGATTTTAGATTGAAGGAGGGATACGTGAGCTACTACGAACATTAATCTGAGTAAATAAATTCAAATTACGTTTAGATGTTATTATATACGTTAATTTTCCTGTTTATAAAGTTTAAAAAGCTATTTAATGTTAACTAACAGATGTAGCCCATGACAACTAATATACCTTCATATTAATTAAACAAAATACACTGTTACTTCTTAGATTTCTTATATTATTTTTTTAGGAGAGGTTAAATATTTTTAGGTCGAAGTAAGGCCAAAGAATACATTTTTCCTCGTATGGAATTCTCGTATGGCATGATAAAATATTCATTCAATGATCTTATGACTTATGCTCTTCGTAGAATCCATTCCCTTAGTTTCATTCACGAAGATACTTCATTTCATATTTTATTTGAAATTAATGAGTATCACTCTAACCAGTATTTTATTTCATTTACCTTCTCATCGATGAGGATCGCTAGTCCAATATCCTTGACAATATCCAAAACTCAATGGTTCAAACTTATTCGTTTTACTTGTTTGAAAGATAACCTCCATCAATGGGAAGAACCGAGAAGTGGCACTTAAGTAACCGTTGACCGGACATGCATGTAGTTGCTCGTATTGTCTATGGGGTGGGTGGTAACCCAAGGAGGTGAATAAGGGCGAAACCATTAACAGTGGGAGTGCTATTTGATGGGAAGATATACAGTATATGGAGAAATCGAGTTTTTCCTTTCCCAGGATCCATTATGAAGGGAGGAGAGGGGCAGGTCAGCGGGAAAGGAGAGTGTTACGGTGAGGAAAATGGCGATTCCCTTTGGGACTCCCTTCAGGGTGTCTGTTGTGAGTGTAAAAAGGTCACTGATTCCTCCAGGGATTTTCTAGCGCAGCGAGAAAAAAGAGATATCCATCGCGCCGGAGTGTGGGTGGATACCACAGGGACGTAGGGATGCGGGAGAACGCTCGGCATCTCCTTATTCTTCCATCTTTCTGCCTGAAGTATGGAACAAAGTGCACATGGTGTACTCACCGTTTTCGTTCCTAATTCGCCTTAGGCACGATTCAATCCTGAATAATCAAGTTTAGTATTAATAGTCAGTAGAGGGTAGCAAACAGTATGCCTGTCTGAAAGAAACCTAGTGCAGTTGTCGTTTTAATCGATTGAAGTGAAGATGCGCGCAAGGCAAAGGGTGGTGAATGATTTTTTAAAGAATTAAGTGTTGATAGTGGTTGGGAATAAAACTTGGTTATGATCTACCAAAGGATATCCTAATTTAATTTCTATGACACGAAGCAATATAAACTCAAATACCCTAAATTCCTTTGTACGAGTATATTAAATTAGTAAATCTTAATAAAATTATCGATGTTTAAAATTGTAGTTTTTATAATCCCTTAATTTCTGTTTATAATTATGTACACTTTCTAAACGTTTTAAAAAGCATTTCATGGAGTACTCAAGTACGCGGGGACCCGGGTTGTTAAAAAATATTTACTTGATTATCCGGATAGTTGAATAACCGAGTATTTTGGATTCCATACTTACGAAAGAAAACATCTCTTTCTTTATCAATTAAATGATGGCGTTAGGGATTTCCTAGAATGCACCCATATCCGCAAGAAATACAAAGTAATTCTTCGTTATCCTTCCAAGTGTACCCTTCAGTCTTCTAATTTAATATATTTTTAACCTTCCAGTTAATCAGAGACGATGGAAAGCCTCGGCCGGGAATCTCTAAGAATAGAAGAACCGATAGGCTCAAACAGTTCCAGAAATTTCCAAGCACGATTTTACATGAAGAAATACACGATATTGTGATTCTTGTACTCAGGGAGCATTCTTGAGACCAGACGTCAAGAAGATTTTGTGAGATTTTAGCAAGATCGGACAGCTATTACTGGTGTCTTTTTCCTGACAGTATTTTTTGACGGGTGTTTTCACAACCCCTGCCATATGCCACATGGTGGCTCGCTGTGTATAGTATGTAAATATACTTCACTATGTAAGTATATTTCACATCTTTCTCTGGTGCACTCTATATTCTGGAGTTTAAAAATCATTTGAAATAATTGCGTAAACAGTTGTACTGAATATTCGTCGGAAATACGAGTCCATATGAGAGAAGTAAGAAAAAACTACCAATTTCTGCTGATTTGGAGTTATTTTAGTAATGTGAGCCATCTGTTACTGTTTACCCCGTCCAAACTTCTTGATTATTGCAATCGATATCACGTGTACGAGCACCCGCATCTGTTTCAAAGCTTTCGCCGAAACTCCTTCATGCTCACGACCCTTATCTGTCAGAGTTGCCCGTGCGAAAGTAGCCATTCTTTCCGCTGCTGCCAAACTTAAGTCTCCATTTATAACACACCTCGATCTAGCTGAAATTTTCCCAGCTGAAATCAATCAGGAAAAAACGAAGGGATACCATAGCTCAGAGAAGTTTTCCAGTTACGATCACGCGAGCGTGAAAACTACTTCTTTGACTAAAACGAAATCGCTTTTGACGTTTTCTCACTCTCACTAATCTTGCTGAACCTGTGATTCACAGCAACGATATATCTGATTCAGCTATCATTAGGGTTCTAAAGGGTTCAGTTATTTTAGTGTCTTCAGGAGCCATTTTATGTATTATTTTTCTTTTTTAAAATACGCCTCTCTCAATATCATTCCATACCTTAAAGCTTCGGTTATTAATTCTTTGACACTCTTATTTCAAATCAATACCATCTAAGTGGACTAATTGGTGTTCATTAAATATTTTCAAGATTTAGATCCTCTGAGTTATTTTTATCTTCAAATTTAGCGTTTAGCTAATCCAGAATTCTTCTTCCGTTGGCTTTTAGGTGAATTTTTAATTTTACGTTAACGGAACCCGATAGAAATTGATTGACAACTATCTTTATAATCTCAAATTTGTGTGCACACAGTAATTTAAAATATTCTCGGTAATATTAGTATTTATGAGTACCGATATACAAACGATGAACCAGAAATACATATAAAGCTGTAGACACCTGATAAACAGTTCGTACAATAAGACGCCAAGTACTTCTTTTCGCAAACAAATAATGCTATTTGATAATTAGGTAATGAATGATTTTTCATCTTGATTGATATTTTATCTTGAATGATTGGGATTATTACATAGTTATGCAGGAGAGGAATATCTGCGGAACACAGCGACAAATTGCATTTTTTAACGAAAGTTTTGATTCCACCTCCATATTACCACTTCAGAACTTTCAACGATGCTCTCATATTTCAAATTATTCATTTCAGAAGAAAGACATATAGAGCAATGATACTTTACCCATCATTTCACTCTCTCAGCGGCAATTCTATTCCTCTAATCACACTCTCATTCACCTTTCAATCACTCTGGGAGTAGAAAAAGATATATTTGGTTAGTGTTGAGAAAAGAGGAGTGGGATTCGGATTTAGATATACGGATGGCTCAACTATAACAGATGATTTGTTATAATTCCGCTCAGCTCATTTTCTGAAAACTTGGAAACGAAGATTTATCAGTGAAGTCAGACTTGTAATGAGGAGACTTATTGAGATAAATCTGAATGTCAAAAGTTTTATAGCCTGATTACGAGAAAGCAGATACGTTTACGTAATGTTTTCCAATTAACTGCTCCATTTTCACGTTGTGGTGCCTCTCACTTTGATTTAATAGAAAGTGAATCGCAGTTCATAATCCCCTCGATTTGTCAATGTGCTTTGTTATGAAAACAGACTATGTAACTGTAATCGCTGTTCAAACTAATCAATTAAATGGATAGTCAAGAATTCTGTTGCGATTGTAAGTCGGTTTTTAAATTAAATAATGACATTTCTAGAGAGTAGATTCATAGTTGTTTTTTATTTATAATTTAACTTTCTTGTTCGTAGCATAAGTTACAATTGCGACTAGTTTCGACTAGGTATGATCAAATTCAAGCCGAGAAAAACTTGGGAAACTCTTTCCTTATACGGGAAACAATGGAAAGTGGAAAAAAGAAGGTGGAGACAATTCCTAGATAAGTAATCGAAAACAGTCGCCCTTGTAATTTATTTAGTTGAAAGATAATGTCAACTTTTGGTTCATGTATCAAAATGTTTCTCTTAACGTCTTGTTTCAGTACCACAAAGTTACGTTTCCTTCCTTGAATCTTATCCTCTTGTAAACTACAATAATTCGGTATGCACGATTCACGAAAACCTACTATCTATGTGTTTACATGCTTTGAAAGAGGAATGTAATCTCCTCTGAAGATTATTACACATGTATCCCCTTGTATGGATACAATAAATTCAACTATCTTTTCAAATAAAGTATTTATGCACATATTGGTAGGTATTTACGTTTTCAGCAACAATGAGGAACTCTTAATTTTTATGAATCGCAATCTTTGTCTGCTCTTTTGAAGCTCAATACGAAATAAAATTAAGGTTACTTAAAGTATCGCAATCGTGTAAGCTTTGGTGAATATTGATGAGTATACTGTGGAGGGATATTCTTTTCATGGGCATTCTTCAGATGTCAAAATTGGAAAATCTTTTACTTTTCTTGACGAATGAATCACAAATATACTCAAAATGGGAGCGTTAAGGCCATTTTAGTAGTAGAAATGAAGACATCGTTTTGCTTGTTCTAAATTTTGACTCCAGCGAAGTGAGATTTCTTGAGCTTAATTATAAAGTTACAGTACCAAATGTTATCAGTATAATCTGATGGAGTATAGCTTTGGTTACGCGGATGGTGTTAGATGTAAAATTCATAAAAATGCCACTTACTGAAAGTTGTGTTTTTATTATATATTTTCAATATTATATAATGTTAAAAGGCTGTGATTTTACCGGGATATCAAAATTAAAAAGTAAGGTATTTCTCAGTTTTTATGGTTGCCTTGCACTCTGCTTCAGTTCAAGTATATGCCAAAAAAATTCCGCTTCTCTCGGGCGCCATCAAGAGCGCTGTAGCTTGTTTATGGAAAGATATCGTGGTTTCAGGGAAAAGTAGCTGTGTGGTTTACGGAGTTCAAGTCCGTTGTGATGGTACAAAGATCGATTCGAAATGTTTCCTGAACGGCAGCACCGGATGCGAAGAGAGTTAAGGAATGCTACCACAAGTTTCTGGCCACGGATAGTTTTCTGAAAGCCCACGGTGTGGGCCGGCAATGTGTCTTCGACGAACAAGTTGAGGATATCAAACAACCATTCCTCCATAGTCACAGAAAGCCAATTCGGCGGTCATCGCTTCGTTTCATTTTTTTTTGTGGAGGACACACTTTGTGCCATGAAAGTGTGATACCCTGTTGATCTTTAGCAACTGTGGAAGCAATTTGATCCGCTACTCCGGAGCTGTTGGAACCATAAAAGTTATATCCTTACTCTATGGTTGGAACGCACTTGGACGGAAAAGGAGTACAGATTGGACATATGGTCTGTTACGGTATACTTTTTCAACTTTCAGTATTGAAAAACTCACATCCATAAAGTAACTGGCCGAATCTTTTGCACTTTTCTCCTGAGTACGGAACGAAATTACAGCCTTCAATACGAACACCCAGTAAAATGCACGGAACAATTTGTTTAAGCTTTCATTCTCATATCATGAAAATAATTTTATTTGCGAAATATGACGCCCTTTGAGTTGATTTAACTAATTGGTAGTAATAGGAGAAATATATTCGAAAGAAAGGTGTCATCTTTGTACTACCTTATAGGATCTTGAAAGGAATTTTGGAATAATAATATTTTGGAAGGAATCTTTTTGAGTGGAATGCATTGGAATATTTATCGCATTCTTGTAATTTTTTTATTATAATGAATTCGTCTCATATTTTTCAAAACTCGAATTTTTAAAAATAATTTCTTTTCTGAAAAGTTAGGGAACCAGCAGTTTAAGATTAGGAAATTTTTATTTGCAGAAGGAAAATACATATGAATAGGGCATTCTTTGTTACGAACAGTAATCAACCGGTTGAGTGACCAAAAGCGAGGAAAATGTAGCTGTTATATCCGCTGGTTTAGTTTTTATGATAATACTATTCCGCTCTTATGCCTCTTAATATTAATTGGAATCCAAGAAACTCATCTTCAATTATATGATTGTTTGCATTCGAGATTATGCATTCGCTTCCAGATCCTCACCTTGTTTCACCATGTTCTTATGAATCACAGAATTATATACATTATTGTGACATTTTGCCGCAGAACTCAAATTTGAAAGGAATTATTCTCGTCTTCATTTTCTCTTACCTCTTAGAGAAAACTCGTAATTACGACCTTATTCCTTTGAAAAAATAAAAAAATGGAACACGGCAGTTAATAAATGAGAGGTTTAAAAACAATCCGTAAGCCGTTTTTTGGCAAATGGAACTCTTGGAAGGCCAAGAACCGGATTACCAATTTCTAGGAATTTTGTTAATTCATAGAAATCATTAATTCGGCACTTCCCGTTTGCCTCGAAACGCAAGTTTCATCTGTCGACATACGGCTTATGGATTATTTTTAAACCTCTAACTACGACCTCGGATAAAGAAGCATGCAAGCAAGTTTTTGGGTAAAATATCATGATAGGGTACGTTGAGCCATGGGTTCATTATGACCTATGTATCTGTAAAAATTACAAACTACCTGCTGGAGTATTCAATCGTTATAAATTAGCGCTATAATGTTGTAAATATTTCTCACAAGCCATTTACCACATTTCTGAAAAAGTAATCGTTCGTTTTAAACCCTTCGGTGATGTGTTATGCTTGAAAATTATAGAAAGGTATTTTATGTTTTGAAAATACAGCACACTTACTGATGATCTTGTTAGTTAGATCGTGGTCGTAAATTAAAAATAATTGTTTATAACAGAATTTACTTGGTGACTTTTCAATAGAAATCACCTCTATAACATTTAAATATTTTTTAATTATTCATAAGAATAGAGATATAATTTCAAAAAGTTATTCAAGGTTATAATCTCAACGTAAATGTATTGTTAAAATCGCAATAAATTTACGTTATTATGGAGTTCCACCAAGTGTCGTTTAGTATATTTGATGTTATAATCTCCATATTGCATGTATCATTCACCATTGTTTTCGTGCTTGATGTAGCACCGATGTTATCACGACAATATACTTTTCACGAATGTTTTAGGTAATTTTAAATAAAATTCTATCTTAATCTTTGTCTCAATATCGGAGTACTAGTAAACTCGAGTCGAGAATTTAAGCATTCTTAAGGAGAGTCTGTAAATTTAGGAAATATCAAGTAGACCGTAAAGCCAACGATCCTGGACAATCCCGGAATATTTTCTCGAAATTTGAGAACGACACAGAGGAAGATAAAGGGTTGTTAAAGAAAAACGATCAAAAAGATCGCGGAGGAAAGGGTATAAAAAAGGCTACAAGGGTAATTTGGTAAATGGGCCCATAAATGCCTTTACAAAAAATAAAGAATAGCAATTCCAACCAATAATTTCTTGATGCAGTCGGAAATTTGAATTTAAAGGGAAGCTGAGTTCATTCACATCATGCTTGAAAATCAACCGGAAATGGCCGCAATTGTACTTGATGGAATCGCTGTTAATTTTCAAAAACAATCCAGAATTCCCTCTCACCTATCCATTTACCTCACGTTTGTACCAGCTGCTTGAAATCGGCTGAGCAATGAACTCGGATAAATTCTTCAACGGTATCCATAGATGGTTGGATTTTGAAATTAAAAATCGATTAATAAATACGATGGATAGAATACATTAACTTCACTTAATAACTTTCATATTCTCCAAGATTAAGATCCAGATCATTAATAATCAAATTTAAGCTTTATCTCGGATACATTTATAAGTTTCGATTTTTAATTCATTTAAATCATCAATTTATGGAGTTCATCAACTATTCTGTTTAAGGATTGATGAACTGTTTAATAACCAACGCTGTTAGGTTTTGATGACATGCTGTTTGTAAAGTTTCTGGTTTAGAGATGAAAAATTCACTACTCGACCCGCTTCATATTGTGTTAGCCTTGCGGATTCGGTGAAACGTTTAATATAAGAGCAGAGTTAGCGGTTCTTGATGCGTTTGATGTTTCTACATTAAATAGTAAATATGCTTCCGAAATTTGATTCAGTTATCACAAGTCATTCCAAATGTTTTCTGATTTTTTCCTCGGACGATTTCGATAACAGTTTATTTCCATATCTTTCGTGAATTGAATCTTAAACCTCCTTTCGTAAATTACATATCATTTAATGGAAGTAACTGACGAGACGACAGAAGAAACTGAAATCTGAAATTGACAGAGAAAATAAATATTTCCTGAGAGGGAAAACATTTCCATGGTGCACAGAATCCTTGGTTTTATTTCTATCCCTGCAACGAAATTTATCATGTATTGATTACTCGCATTGATATGTGCTTGGATATATCGCAGAATATTTAAACCTTAATACTTAAATGAAAAACCTTAGAAATCTTTCAAAATCATTCAGTAAATAATTAAATAATGATCATACATTTGTTTAAAATATTGCTTTAAGCCATATTATCCATCCATGGAAGTACTACGATCTACAGTGCATCTACAAATTGAAGTAGTACTGTTCTTTTGAAATTTAGTTGCAACCCCGCTTCTAATTAGGAAAGAAATTTAAGTTCACACCTTTATAAATATATACACATATAAATATATAAAATAAATACACCTTTCTTCGTAACTTCCACAAATTATTTTATTGTGCGACCGGTTTCGACCGGTCATCCTCAGATACATTTTACAGAAAATAAGCCATTTTTATATATGTCCATGGTTTTTAGCTGTATATTTTTACGTATAATAAGATTTCAATACAATGTTCATTGTTAATAAGTCTGTGGAAACAAACTAAAAATCGAATAAAAGTTAGAATTTCCTTTAACTCCAGTGAGGAATCTGAAGTCCATATTATTTCATATGTATTGTTTTCCTCTTTCTAATTGTGAGTCGACTGAATCTTAATTAATCATGATAATGAAAAACTAGAAACATTTTTGACATTAATTTAGAATAGATATGTTAATGTGCTATGAAATATATATTTTCGATCTAAATAAGTCTAAGTAATTCTTTTACAGATTTCTGAACTCATGTTTTAACTCTCCAGTATTATCCCTATTAGTTTTTTTATTTAAGTATTTGGAAGGGCTTCTGACATTTTAATTATTAAAAGATATCCGTAATATCTCTGCTTCTAGAGGTTTAAGTATAGAATAGTTCCGCTCATTTGCAGGTAGTGATCATAATAAAAAGAGGGATTATCTATTTTTATCTTTATTTTCAATCTAAATATCCATCCTTTTATTCCTCCTCTCATTGGGTCCTCTTCATTTTTTCATCATTAACTCGTTCCTTTTTCCTCATTTTCTATATCTTGTTATTTATTTTCATAAAATTTTATGTCATCATCTAATTTTATTTTTATTTTGTTTATTTTTTTCTTCGCAGAGGTGATTTCCCTAGTTGATTTCTTCATCTATGTACAAACATCGAGTGTATATTTACAGATTTTCTAATTTAAATGAGATAAATGTATAAGGATTAAACGATGAATACTTGTTCTACTCCATTTCAATTTAATATAAAAAAATCTCTAACCTTGTAACGAGAAGAATTTGCTTCGAGAGAGAATCTCTTAGGTTGCTCGCATACGAGGTGAATACGCAGAAACGAATATGTCCTTCATAGTTTAATTTATAATGACACATTAATTAATCGGCCTTGGAAGCATAGGGTTGAGTTTGTTAGCCTAGCATTATCTAGTTACCAGGTTCGAAATCATATTCAGGCATGGATGTTTGTTTTCGCTAGTTATTATGGTCTACATCGTAATTTGCCAATGACGGTGGCTAATGGACGTCTGCAAATGAATATATATATACTTATTTCCACCTAAAGTCATACTTATGAATTCGAAAAATATCAAAATAATTTTTAAAATTCTAACCATCTCGTGAATGATAGTAAAATAGGTCTTAAATTTTGTATAAAATATTATTACATTTATAGGTAATCAGTGAATACCATATCCCACTTTTCATATGTGAACATCACACCTTTTGCTGTTTTCATCTATCGATAGTTGCATTTGAAGAATTATTTCGTTTGCCTTATTTATCACATCAGTTAGAGCAATTGATATAATCGTGTCAGTTTAAATTCTCTACATTTCCCAATGTAAAAAATATTTGATCAATTTCTTTCTCTAATTTTTGCTGTTCTTTGCCAGTTCATATTATCCTAAGTAATCTTTTCGATCTTTTCAATATGCAGATTCTTCTTGGAAAAGTTTAATAACATTTCTACATTTACCAATTCTTACCCCGTGTTAGTCCTTTGAAACCTTCAAATTTCATGATCAATGTAATAAAAAATAATGTTTAAATGTTACAATGTGAAACTTTTTCGTAAAAATGAAGAGCAGTCATGAAAATGAAAACTTTTTTGTAAAAACGAAGAGCAGTCAGCACAAAAACTTTTTACATCAGTTTTGTTCTAGAGGATATAAAATGTCGTTCGGAAGAATGACGGACTCGTAAATGACGTCAGAAGCTGCGAAAATAACACCCTAGCTTTAAAGCAAACAAAAGGTTCCAGAGAAGCCATAAAAATCGCAAAATCTGGCACGAAAGGCGCTTAAAAGGAAGCATTAAAATAAAAAGTAGAGATGGAAGAGAAAAGAAAGGGAAAATATATGACAGAGAAAATAAGAGAGTCTGAGGGAAGACGTAAAGTATCGTTAAGACGAAAGATTTTATCAAGGAATATTTAAAATAATCATTCCGTATCATAAATAACGCATTGAATGTATGAAAATCCCCCGAAAACATTAAACAGCGTCGAAATATCTGACCAACATACGTTAAAATTGGATTTACACACACACACACACACACATCTACATACATACCCCACAAACCACCTTTTGGCGTGTAGCTGTGGGTACAAACACCAACCACCAACAACCATTCTCTAACCAGAAAAATCCAATTACCCAGAAATCGAACCAGGGACCTTGGAGCTCACTAACCACTCCGCCACCGCAGTAAGTACGTATCTCTATGTATCAAAATAGAAACGAAAGCACTCATTCTAACAATGTCCAATCCAACAAGTAGAGCGATTAAGAATAATAGGTAGATGCTTTATTTAATGCCGAAAAATATAAAATTTGTTGTTTTAATTTTTCGAAATATTCGATTAGGCCCGTAAAATTTCCAAAAAAAATATTTGTGGTTTTCCTTTATGCAGAATCCATTTTATTCGTAAAAAAATCCTTGACTTATAAGTGAAGCAAGTTTGGATTATCCTGACATGACAAATGATGGCGAAAAAAATGTTTTATCGTCATTCCTTATCCCATCAAAAGTAATAAGTCACATCGTGCATGTCATAGAATTATCATCAATATACTTTAGGTAATTTTATCCTTTGGTGTAAATTGCGAGGCAAGGAAAATTCTGCTCTTTGAAGATTTCCCTACAGACGCCTAAGAAAGACTTCTTCAAACACTATTTTGGCAATCAAATTGCGGGGAAATGACTCGGCATTAGGAGTTGTACTCTGAAGCGCAGGAATGGGTAAAATTAGTCAAGGGCTCTTGTCTTTTACAAAATTCAGTCACATCTCAAGTGGAGGTTTGTACTTTTAAGATGAATATTCACTAAAGTTGTGTGTCTCAGGCAACGAGATTGATAACATGACATAAAAGTGAAAGCGGACGGGAAATATGCTGGTAATGGAAGGGAGAAAGAGGAAGGTTAATTGGTTCTGAATTTATAGTTGGAGAGTGAGATAGCGAAAGATGATATATACTCGTAGCAATCCTAGAGGAAGATTCAAATGACTCCGTGTCTTCAGCTGTAACTTGTTAAAACTGGGTATTATAATATTCTTTATTTCTAGTATGAGTGAAAGATCCTGCAACATAAGTAACATCAAAGATGATTAAGAATATAAGTATTATTATATGGAATGGTATTATTGATTTGAAAGTGAGTTGCATAGTTATATTTAAGCTTAACTTTATCAGTTTTAATCTTATTTGTATTTAGTTGTAGTAACTATAATAACGTTTGACATTAATGAATCCAATTACAAAGAAATAAGGAAAAAATCACAACTCAACTTTCAAGCCGTTATGAAATCACTAGTAATTGTGAGAAGATAAGGATTCCAGGTAACATAATAATAATAGCAATCCTTTCATAGCGTAGCGAAGTCTTCGTTAAAGCTGTTAATACTTCTGCCTAACGGTTTGAAATATAGCTAGTTTGGCTGGCATTATGATTCCTTCTTTTATTATTACCTAGAATTTTACCTTTGGTATTCATTTTCACTGACTGAGTCGATTGGCGGCCTCCTCGAAATATGCTGGCAGATTGCTTTAACTTCTGCTGGCAATGCCTAAACTTGTGATTGAACCCCAGCCCTCTATGTGGAAGACGATTACCTTAACCGCCACGGCTGATGCCACATGTGACTTATTTGCAATTCAATTCACGGAGACGTATGTAAAGGTGTATCACGACGCGAAAAGAATTGTCGATGGGTAAAACAATTTTCGCATTCAACAATTATTGAATAAATGTCTAAGATTCCTCATATTGAAAGGTTTTATGGCCATTATTTTCAATTAACTTTTGCAACATTCATACCGAGGAAATTTTTCCAAGAATGTTATTTATTCAATTTTAGTTAAAATAGAAGGTGGTTTTGGTCATCAACAATCCAACCGTACGTTATGATTTGTCTTGAAACAAGTTCATCGTATTGCTGAGTAAGATTTGAAGTCAATATAGGAAGAGGAACAGTTAAAGATGATTAGGAAGATGTGATGACAAATGTCTCTAAGGGGCTTTTAGCAGAGCTTTCTTCAAAAGAATCGCATAAAGTTTAGCGTTTTGGCTCGAGAGTCGAGCCCGCTTGGTAAATAAGGAGGAGATTTAAAAATTGTTTTAAGCTAGTACTTATTTGGAGAAAGTTTTTACGTGAAGAAGAAGGAACGGATGAAATGAGATTGAATGGGATAGAAATATAGATAGAAAAGGGATCTTAGGAGATGAAGATGGAGAGAGCAAAGTAACGATGGTTAAAGGGAGAGTTTGGATTGACTTATAAAAGTCACGTGTGTCATGAGAGAGTCGATATCGGGTGCGTGTGTGAATGTGTGGCTGCGAAGAGAGGAAATGGGTGAAGTTTGAGAGGAATAAAGAGGAGAAAAGGAGTAAAAAGGGGCGCGTGAGTAAAAGGGAAGAAGACTTCCCACGCACCATCGTAGGGCATCAAAGGGATGCTTTTGTGGAGATTTCATGGCCACAGCTGCAGATGGGGATCCTCGTCATCAGAAAGAAAACGAGGTCCGTCAGAAACTCAATTCGATAGTTGTAAATGGAGCTCGACGCTTTGTTGAAAGAGCGGCTTATCACTTGTCCCCTGGGTGGTGATATTGATTGACAAGGACAAATCTTCCTGTTTCACTATGTATTTCCTACAAGTTTGGAATTCTTGAGAATACTTATTTCATCCTGTCCTATTTTACTGATTTATTGGCAAAATTGCAATTTTTTTCGAAAATGGAACGATATATATGAAAGAAATCAAATTTTGTGACGGTGCTGAAAAAATCGGCGAAGAGGAGAAATTTCACAAAGATGATACATATGTGAAGCATCTTCTTACATCGTTGTTTAATAATGAATCCTTTAGCATGAATATACATATTTCTATAGTCATTTTTTCTATGAAAGTTTTAGATTCATTATAATAAGAAGACAATATTATAAGGAGATAGAAGTTTTCCTTTTATATATACGAGCAAATGCTAAGCTTCACTAGAAACTCATATTTGTCAGCGAAATAATGGGATACACTGACAGTAATAGATATTTAAAGTGGATTTAGTTCATCTTATGAGAAAGACGAATATGACTTTGTAGAGGAATAACTTGAAGAATTTTTACTATGTTGTTATAAGTGAATGTCTTAAAATGTATGTAACAAGTAAGCTAAGCTTTACCAGCATAAGCTTAATAGCTTTAGCTTAATCATAATAGTCTCAGCTGTACAATATGATTCAATATTCCAGTTATTTTCGCTTTAAATGATTTTTCTTTCTTCAATTGGTGGAGGACGTTTATAAACTCTTAGGATTAAAGGTGTTTTGAAAGAGAGCTTGAATGAAAAATTTCGTTGAAATACTTATTTTTAAGTATGCTATAGGTTAACAAACTACGCGGAAATATTTGCCTGGAAATCTAATTTTCCTTTACGTAAAGGAAAGGAAGGAATATGCAAGGAAATTTCCCAATCCCGCTCGCTTCTCTTCTTTACTCTCTTCTCTTCCATCCCTTACTCTACCGTTCATCTGAACCTCACATCCCTCTTTTCCTCTCCTACGTATCCGAGGCGTTATTAATTTAACGATCCCACGAATGCGTAATAAAAGTGCCCCTTTATTTGCTCATTTGCACCTCCAGAGCTCTCGCCACAACCCATTTTTATTCAACTTCCCATTATTTCCCGCCCGTAAGCGAATTCGGAGCTTATTTCCGAGGCTACCCACCCATTCATTTCCAATGGACCGGGAATATATTTTTTTCTCCTTCAAAGAATGTCGTAATAAAATCTGTTATTGTTTTATTTTCCGATAAATATTAGGGCGTTCGACTTTCCTCCGTATTCCGCTTCCCTTAGGTATTTTAGGTCAAATAGGAAAGAATTTATTCAGTAGAAAAACATACATAACTAAAAATGTGCAACCAACGCGGACGTCTTTTGCTAAAGTAAAGGCAATCTCTTACTTAACAAAGATTTTTTTGATTAGTTTTCTATTTGTGTGATACGGGTTTGTTCAAATGAAAAATTCCCTCACGCGTCAAACTGATCAGGGGCAAAATAAAGACGTGCAAAAATCAAAGTGTAAATATTAATTTTCATTTTGACGTACCCAAAGACGTAAGAAAATGAAATAAACCATTCATAAACTAAGGCTGTCGAGAATTTGACAAAATTGGAGAGTTGGAGACTAAGATTTCATAGATGTAAAAACATCGAGTGTAATCTGAATTTCTCACATGTGATGGTACAACTGAAGATAAATTGGAATTATTAGGTGATATTTATATCGCATTTATAATCATAAATTTGAAAATAAGGTTTTCTATATTAAACGCTTTTATTCGTCTTTATTAAAGACTTCTTGGAAAAGAGAGAGAAATGTTATTAACAAGGGGAGTACAACCTCTGTGGGAAACATTCGCGCGAGACTAACAGGGCATGCTCCTTTCTCAAAAATAATAGACACGTGTCCGGCCGTTGACAGAACTAGGCATTTTTAACGCAAAATTAGCAACTGAAAATCGGATTTAGGCAACCAAGCCATACACGCACCACGCCAAGAAGATCGCGAAACTTTCCATGTTGGGAAATGTTTTCCCTCATTTTTTAAAACTAAATTATTTTTTCGTAGTTTAGTATTATCTAACTACCCTTTAAACATGTTTCACCCTTTTCCCCAACATTAGTCAGTAATATTTTAGGTCGGAACTCCAGTATTTATTACATTGCTACATATGGGATACAAATTCTTTGCTTAAATCATAATTGTCACTGACTTGGCCCCTTTATGTCATACGAACCCCAAAGGGAAACCCTCAGGGACAACGAGATATCCATCCTAACCATTATAAATTCGATCCCAGAAGGAATCTTAAAACAGCTCATATACCATGCATTCATTGCCGGAAGAATTTTATATTTGCCTGGCGCCGAACCCAAGACCATTTAGGGTAATATCTTTGCTGTTGACATTTCAGAAGCGAGTCTTTTAATACCAACTCGATTTTCAATCCTCTATTATCCCGGGAAGAACTCAAAATAAATTATTTAAAAAATCCACACAATGCATTATTACGGGAAAAATCGGGAATTCGGGACCTTCTGGGATCGAACGTATAATGATGATGAGGACAGCTTTGCTTTCACATATCGAACGTATAATGGTTAGGATGGATATCTCATTGTTCCTGGGGGTTTCTCGTTTTGGGCTCATACGACATAAAGGAGTAAATTCTGTGACAATTGTGCTTTAGGCAGAGGATTCGTATCCTATATGTAGCAATTAGCTAGAAATTCTTGTGGAATTCATCAAAATCGTTCATTGTGCTAAAAATGATAACAAAATTCGCCAGTAGCAGTAGCGTCGTAGAACGTGGAAAGTACTCGTATAATAGATAACAACTAGTCTAGAGCAGGGATTCAAAATATTCGTAATAAACTCGGCCGGTTTAATGGAAATTATGCCTTCATCAGGCTGAAAAAACCAACCATGACGTAAGTACTTAATAGTGTGGTGAGGAAGGTTAATCCTCTGGATGAATAGAAACAGCGGGAATGTGGAGTTGTGGGAGAATGGAGATTATAGGGAAGAAAGATGAGGGAAAATTTTAAGTACGAGGGAAACATCAATTGCGGTTTTGTGTAAGGTAGTTTTGGTGACGGTACTTCTGATTGTTCCGAGAGGCCGGGTGTTTTTCCTTTGTTGAGTATGTAAAGAATTTATGTTGCGAATTGAGAGAAATGCTGGTTACCATTTTGTGTGTAACAAAGTGAGGAGGTCATGATTTATTATTAAAAGATTTTCTCTTTTCCTTCCCTATGGTAAATTTCCTCCCAGTTTTCTCCCAGTAACTGGTGTGACAATATTTGCCAATTACTTGAAATTTATAGACCACAGATTTCTGTGGATCGTATACGTTCTTCAGTTACTTTTATAAACAGTTCATACCGAAGAGGTTGCCATTTTTATAAGTAAGGATAAACAAGGATCATAAATGTGCTATATCTGTTTTCCATATGGAATGATTATTCTATGATTCTAGTTACATTAAATAAATGTAATACATAAAAATATTTACTCTGCAACAGCAAATCAGAAACAATGACTTTAGAATAGCATTTAAATATTGTTTGCAATTCGTAACATTATATCGATTAGATTTATAAATTCCAAATAAACAAGAGTGCGTTGATATGGAGGACTTAAGACCCATTAGAATAAACCTTACGATAGGCAATTTCTATGCTATTTGTTAGAGAAAGAATGAAATACTTCCGATTAAGAATTGGAAAGTATTAATCAAACCCAGTTTCTATGAAGTTGATCGGTTCCCCCCCCCTCGTGATGATTTCAGTAAACTAGCATAGACGAAAACGATGTATAAGACGATTAAACTTCTCGTTGAAGTAGCAAACAATCCGGAATCAGGCGATCCGGCCCGAAGGACCAAAATTATGTTCGAGAAGATTTAGAAGTAAAAGAAACTCGAAAAATATATATAGCCAGCACATTTATTGACGTATTTCCAGTGCGACCGTAGTCGAAGGAGAACATCGAGTTCTATATCGAATCGCTTCGAGCCAATTGCCACACAACATAGCGATTGTGGCGCCCACCTCGAATACACGAAACAACTCACAAAGGTAATACATTTCAAACACTATCTCTTACTGAAACATTAGTAAGTAAGCTGCTGAATAGAATATAAATTAGGAACGGGTATTAATGTGTAATTTTATTTGTATCATGTCATATGGGATTGTTTTAAGTAAAGTTCACACTAAATCTATGAATAAACAATCTCAAAAATCAGTGAGAAGCACTGAGAAGTTGTTGCTATTAGATAGGTTTCATGGGTATGTATCAATTTTACGCTTGAGTTATTTTATTTATAGCGGCTAAAGTGAAGGCTCGTTAAATAAATCGTGGCATGTTTTATGCGCATTATATTATGTTTTTCTATATCCCGCGTGAAAAGATATGTTTTTCTATTAAGATTATAGTGAGGGAGTAATTGTTTGTTTACATTCAATTGTGTATACACCGTTACATTCAATTTTGTATTCTCAGTCTACAACGGCGCTCCGTGTTGAGTGCAGGAATGAAAAGGCTGACACATTTGATGAGCAATAACGGAGGTGTCAAAAGCACTTGAAAATTGAGAGGCGAAATCAGAGGCGGATTGGGGAGGACTGACGCGACAGAAAGGTTTGAATTGGAAAATTGAGGAGTGAGAGACTATTGGGGAAGAGGAGGGATACCTCTGCTGCAAAATGGCACTTACAGATGCCGCTATTTTCCATAATCACAATATGTCTAAAATTAAAATTTAAGGTTTGCAGGTGCTTTAGCGCGCATAAGTTTCGCTTTTCAAATATAGCCGTAAATACAAGCTGTATCACATTGCACCACCATTTGAATAATTTTCGTATCAAAATACACTAAAAGAAGTTCGCTCAAAATCCGAAGTGAATGTCAATTAGAGCTTCTCGTCATTCTCAATTGTCAGGCTGGATGTGCAAAGGAACACAAGATTTTGATACACGAGTTTATAACGAATGGAGTATGCATTGAGAATAAATCAAAATTTTTAAAATGAGTTCCTATGAGAAATGACCATGAGTTGTACATAAAAGGAAAAGAGCTTACGACTTAACTAACGTATTCCCAAAAGGCGAAGCGATTCCTTATTGACCTTAGGTACGTCGTCGTAATCTGAAGGTTATGTTTATACGCAGAAAAATAGTTAATTGTAGTATACGAGTATGGAAGTTATAAAAGAAGATTTATTGATCTAAATTACTGGGATCAGTACGGGTTAAGTGGAGTAATGCGTAAAATAGTAACTTATTGCCATTTCTCGGTTTTTTATAGCCTGATAAATGAATTTCAGTGCAGCTCTGTGAATGATATCACCCGCAATAATTATGAAAAGTAAATTAGTATTTTAATAGTAAAGATAAGTTATCTTAATAGTAAAGATAGTTTTTCGTGACAAATGGAAATAATGTGCGGAATTTAAAATCATGCTTTGCTGAGTTCGCTTTTTGAACGTAATCAAGTAGTCATAAATACAAGCAGTATCACATTTCACTTCCCTTTGCAGAATTTTCGTATCAAAATACAGTGAAAGCAGTTCTTTCAAAATATCCTGAACATCCGGAGAGAGATGTTAATCCGTGTTTCTTTCATCCAAATACATTGTGGGTAAACTTCCTCGAACTAACTGACCGAGTTAATCCTATGCAAGCAAAGGGAAAACACTCTCCCAATCTCCCGCTTCATCTGCTATGTTTGTCTCATGTTGCCTCTCTTCTAGAATCTCTTGCGTTTACTATGCTATAAATATGTATTTTGCGGTTAATTATAACATCTTTGCGTACATTTTCACATTTTGGCGAAAGGCAAAATCTTTTGGAGTCGGCAAAACGTAGTCATTGTTCTACCTGTACGTCTATTCTTTAAACAAAATACGAAAATTGCGATTCAAGTAACAAAAATCAACGAATTCATAATTATGGAACTTATTGCTATGAATTATTACCATTAAATTCTATCATAATGCTAACCGTGAGCCTCCAGCAACAGCATCCCTACTACAAAGTCATACATAAAAATACGAGAAAACATGTATTCATGTATTATCTTTGGTTATTATTTTAAGAACCGAAACGTTAACAAAAGCTTTTAAAATATTTAAACATGGAAATTAAAATAAATCCTGACGGTCTCGAACTTATTTATTTACGGGGGCTATATTATGAAAATTCTGCTTTAGAGACGAAGTAAGTTTTCAGAAAAATCTTACCGTGGAAAATTCTTATATTGGCTCTACAGTTGGACGAGTATTTATGAATGATTTTGTTCTCGCCAGGTTTAACTCACTCTTTGACTTAGCCTAAATGAATAAAGAATCTTTTATAAAGAACAGAACAAGTACGTTTTAATTTCCTTTAACGAATCGGATTGCTCTCGCCCTCCAATAGAGTAGCTGTTGGGTAAATGGATTCTTGCTAATTATTAGTTAAAGTTGACTCCGTATTAATCTCTCGTTCTCAAGATTATCGGATTCAATCGAAAAGTACTACGTACTTCCGTTGGTTCCTATACAGGAAATTTTACCGCATATCGGTCAGCGCGATTAGGCAGAATCCTTGGTGAAATAAAACACTTTAGATAGATTTATTGACCAATTATAAACGGCAACAGACAATTCTGAAAGAAAACTCGTTACTGCAAGCGTGCAATTAAATGGTGCATTCGGTGCTTTGCTCAGAAGCTCGGGTAACCTACACATGCATGCATCCTGTTCCTATTGCCGAGAAATCTTGATTTCTACAATTGCCTTCTACGGCAAGAGACGAACTTATATTTTTTAAATATATCCGATATTTATTCTAAAGGTCTTAACTTTAATCAATCGCACCACTCTTGGGCTTCCTAAATCTTATGTAAGTTCCTCCCGCAGCTTTTTCCGTTACAAAGGAACTTTGATTATTAAAGATATTTCTTTTCGGAAACACATTGGTCAAATGAAGAGAAATATCCCTTGTACATCCAAATGCTAAAATGGACGAATTATTTCAAAAAACTCCCGCTCTCTTTCCACGCTCATTTATATGTAAGGAGAAAGGACAGGTACATTTTGTTTGGGCCATTCATGCACGCAAATCCAAGCGAGTATCGATGAAAACACTTAGCCAAATGCCATCATTAGTGAGGATGACTAAGTTTTAATTAAGCGCTAATTTCATCTGTCGGGACCTCTTCCTGCCACCAACTCGCATAAGGAAATTTGATGAACGTGTTACCAAATATACAAGCCAGGGGCTTACGAGGATAACTGTGAATTAGGCGGTAATGTTATCTTTGAATGTATCCTCAGCATATTTATCTTAAGACCGGAAGTAAAAACACTCATTTTGAGAATGTTTACATTAAAGGAGTAATATAACCCATTCTGCGTCGATATGTTGCGAAAAACAGATAAAATTGTGCAAACTGTTAAAAATTATTTAAATTAAAATGAATTTGTAATGGAATTTGTGTGGAATTAAATGACTGATGTTAGCTGGTAAATTATTATTGAGGAAAATCTCATTACAATTAAAACGAAAGGCAGTAATTGCTGCAAGCTAATGCTAATTTTATTCAGAAAAACATAGAAGTTCCGCCGAATTTGAGGAAAATGTGGCTTATTTTCTTTTAATTATTGATTAAGCGTTGATCTCTGATAGATGCATGTATTTAAGTCGGGAACGTTAAAAGGACTATAATTTTAAATTCAACTGAGAAACTTATTGACAGCAAGAAATGTGAGTTCAGTTTCTTCAGTAATTTTAACCATCCCTTAAAAAAATCCTTATCAATAATACTGCCTTTTATGTTAGCTCTTATCCGTCTGAAATTTCTAATTGTTCATTATCATGATATTTTCTTGTGTTTTATCTTTGTGATATTTCCGATTTCGGGTAAAAAATTCCCTCCATTTTTTTCCCATTTTAAAAACATCTCTAACCCTGAAAAGTTCATCATTAGCTTCATTTCAAATTACAAGCTTTCAAGCAATCTAGGTCATCAAACCTAAATCACACCTAATTCTCGAGAGAACTTGTAATATCTATCCAAAGTGGCATCCTAGGATTAATATTCCTTAAATTTAATATTACGATAAATATTCCAAATAAAAGAATTCTCCAAAGTATGAATGAAAATGACTAGCAATGAATGAAACTATAATTCATTTTAGAAACCTTTTCAACTTTTGAAAAGTAAATTTTAACGTTCCTTTTCTTTGACTCTGTAGAAGCAATAAAAAATACACCTTTTTTCACCGTTACCAGGAAAGTCGTATTTTTAATCATTTTTATCGTGAATTATAGCGTAGAGAGTTTTCCATTCTCCCTCTAGATAGGAAGAGAAATAATTCATGACAGATAAATCAGTAGCTGTAGTTTTCACATTCCATCGCAGTTTTTCTTTAAAAATTTCACTGATAAACTTTTATTGATATAATTCCACTTTTTTATTTAAAAACTTAGCGATGGGGGAAAAATAGCTTACCAATGTTTTTGGTCTTCGAATCAATATGAATTTTTGGACTTGAAGTTCAATTCAACCATGATTTTCTTTACAGAATAAAATACGTTACAGAAACCGTGATCCCGCATTTTTTAGCAGACATTTCGATATCGATATTGATATTACCCTCACATATTGGGTGAATAGGGATCGGTCGAATTTATTACGTAAGATGGCTAAATGCATCCAATCATTTGTAGAAAGTTCTAGTTATGGTGGGAAAAGCCAAGAAAAGTATTTCCTCTTGCATTTTTGTCGTCTTTGTAATAGTCATGGTACACACATTAACCCGTATCGCAAGTCGAACGGCGGATCGCAGGTTACACAATGTAATGCGGCGCATTTGATTTACAGATAATTTTTTTAGAACTTGGTCGAAATTATTCTTAAAAGTAGCGTGGGTAATTTGTAAAAGTTGCTTTTATTCCTCTCTGATAACGAGGTATCATTTCCTATATAAAACAAAAATATTGAATATATACTTAAAATTATACTTTCCGTGTCTACTGTAAGCGACGGCTGATGCGGTTTGCTCGCCGCCTTAACTATCGGCCGGCCCTGCGACTGTAAATCGATTAGAAGCGAGCCGCTAGACAGGCAACCGGAACTCCTTCGACCGAATGCTTCGTAGCTCTCTCGTTACGTGTAACTCTTTTATATTTCTGGGGAATGATTCTCTTGGAATACGTTCCTTAGGGGGAGGTAGTGAATTCAACGTTCTACAAGGGTTGGATGGAACCAATTACATGCATGTGTTCGTACTTGCTCTTAAAAATCGGTTCTTGCTATACAACGTGAAGCTGCAGTTATTCGTAACTCTTCGTTAGCGAATGTATAACTCAGCTGCACTACCACGTCGCAATTGGCTCTGGTGGATAACTATGTGTGTCCAAAACTGAAATTGGATCTATGAGGATAGACATTGGACGCTAGCCAGTGGATCAAAGATGACGTTATGTGAGCGGTATTAAGAGATTTCAGGAGGCTACAGAGCTGATCGTACCAGTCAGTGTTTGGCTTTACTTAGTAGTCACGTTTGAAACATTAGCAATAAAAATATATTTACCGCTCATTTCCTTGCTTTATCGATGACATTATTAGAAAAATAGTTTTAGCCCGACCTGGTATATAGTCCTGACGTATAGCATAACAGTCCCTTCCCTCATATCTCTTTTTTCCTCTTTGCAACAACGGACTCTGTGTGACGTTGGTTTACTTGGTTTCTTTAGCGAGAAAAATAATCTTCTCAAAATATATTTATAAAAATGCAGCTTAGGATAATTTGATTAATTATTTTCAACACTAACCGGATATAATAGTCATTAATTTTACGTTTTTATCACCTAACAGTTCGTCTCATTGGATTCATTTAGTCGTTAGAAATAATATGGAAAGTTTAATGACGAGTTAAATTTAATTGCTCGTTTGCTTTTCAGTCGCATGAGTGCATTGTTTACTAAATACCGCAATGAGACTGAGGTTGGACAAATAGATTACAAAAGAATTATTAATTAATGCGTTAAAAGATCTATAATTTGAAAGTCTAATAGCGTGCATAATTATTTGTTAAAGAGATATTGACCGATTTATCAGTTAAATTCCTTGCAAAAATAATTTACAGTGTATATATTTACTTAACTATTTGCTGGAAAAATATTGACTGAAATCGAAAAGAGTTGTCCAAAAGTCTGTATATGCGCCAGCCTATTTTTAGTGAGATTTCAAACGTGTACGAAGCCAAAAGAGATTGTTGCACATTGAGCCATTCCTTTTTTATTTTCAGTTTTATAACTTAAAAAGTTATAGGGGGTCTGGTATTCCGAAAAATAAAATCTATTAACAAGTAAGTCGCAAAACGGTATGAGTTAAGAATAACAATCGTTATTTTAATGCAGAAGGAATACCAGCCATGTTATAAATAAAGCGCATTTTCCTCGTGCAATTTAAGACCTTTTAGAGAAAGATTTATTGTCTCTCCCATTTGCAGTTTAAATTCCTATGAATATGCAACAAGTTGTCCCTCTTTGAAAAATAGCACTTAATCGAGGTCATCGAACTTCACATCTAGCGAGTCATACAACTTCCGTGTTATAAATCTGTCGTCACGATTTTAAGGAAAATTTACGTTCTTCTCTGTCTCTAAAAAATTCCTCACTGAAAAGGTAAATAGGATGCATTTAAAATTAATGATAGATATTTTGTAAATAAACATGAAAACTTTGTATTTTCCACAATATTTAATCGGACGATTGGAAGCATCTTCAGGTAAAAATTCCGAATTATTCCGTATATTTTCTATAAAAATTACGGAATAATAACTAACGGAACTTCCACGGAAGTGAAACCGGTCGTCCGAATAAATCTTGCGGAAAATACGTTTTCTTGTTTATTCATATGGATTTCCACAAAGTTACGCCTTCACAGATCGATTTTATATTTTGTAACTTATGTCAGACTAAGGGTCCAAATATAGGCAAAACTTTTATAATTTGGGATTGTTAGCCATCAGTTTCATAAGCAATGTCAATAGAGAGGAAAAGAAATCTGAAGAGTTATATCAACCCGTGACATATAACGTCTCGAAGATGACTATTTCCTCGGGTTCATGAAACTAAGTGTTAGTACCCTTCTTTTCCTTTACTTCGAGGTTGATGAAAGTAAGAAACCCCCAAGAAAAGTCAAGTATTTTTTGTATTCCTTAGGAATATTAACCAGTTATTTTAGTTTCTTTGGTTGAGAGTTGCTATTATAACCTTTTCCTCCTGAATTTACATAAAATCAACTTAATCATATTTACGCAAAAACACTCTAATTTTCTTCGTTTTTCATGCCTTTCACGATATGATCGAACGAATACTAATAATAAATTGGCCTGCTTATAAGATAAGGGAAGGTTTTTTAGATACAGAGTTTCCAGGTATTGCCTATGGAACATTCATGTAAAGCTTCTATCTGTATCTCCAGCTTCCATTTGTAAATGGAAGCCTAAAAAAGGCCTTACCAAGATTTTCGGAAAATTCAAAACTTCCGATCCAAATTAAGAACATGAAAATTTTTAAAAACTATCAATGAGTCTTACTTCCCTACGCGCATTTCGCCATTCATGAAGGCATCATTAAGATCGCGAAATGCGCATATGGAAGTATGAGTTGTTGATTGGTTTCGTAGTTTTTTCTGTTTTTAATTAACTTTATCATCACTGGTCGTTTCCGTTCTACTTCCGATCTAAAGCATGGACATTTGCACCCAACACTGTCAATCTTTACTCTCCTCGTTATTTTGCGACTCATTACGCAAAGCTGTTTGTCGGAATTTTAAAGTGGAAGTCACTTTCAAAGGCGATCCGTGATTCCATTGAAATGCATCCCTTCGAAATAGCACCTGCAAAGTCCCTTCTTGCTCTCTTTCCGTGGCCGAACGCCACGCCTCACTCTTGTACTCTTCCCTGCAGTCGTTTTAATTTGATTCTGATTTAAATGAAACTCAAAGGGAGATGGAAATGACGTCCGATTCAGCTGTTTTTACGGTAAGCTCTTATTTCCACTGAAAAAGAACATCAACGTTTTCACTACCGAACGAACTTATCTGTTGTATTTTCTATCAGAAGAGCCCCTTCTGAAGAAAAGTATTGAATTAAGAATTAATCAAAGCAAGTAAGTAAATTAATAAATTCCTATTTTATTTAATCCACTAGTTTGAAAACTGAACCGTAATATAATTCCTAAGATAATCAACCATGCGTAGGTCTGCGAATAGTTGCGGCCGTCTGCGTATCAAATATCCGTTTAACAATAATAAAGTTTAAAACGCGATTGCTAAAACTCAAAACTGCTCATTAAAGTCAACAGCATTCTGATTTTTTATTTATCCCTCCAGTAATTGTTAATTTGCATTCCACCGATAATAGTGCTTAAGATATTACAAATCTAAACTGCCTGAAGAGAACAAAAAGGCCAGTTTATGCTGCTGGTAGATGTGGAAGTTTTTTGCTTGATTAAATTTTGGCTATCGTATAGAAAAATTAAGGATTGTTTTTGAAATTTTAGGGCTAAATATTATGAAAAACGCTTGGTGCATTGCTATTCGACAGAAGAGTTGAGCCACAGATTTTCATCACCTTTGGGGAAAATGTTAATCAGTTAAACTAAATGATATAAATCATTTATTAACTTTAAAAGAGTTTTCCGAAATCTATTAATTTTGACGGAAACTAGCCAGGCAGCTAATGGAGAGTTAGGACATGGGAGATGCATAGTTTGAATCTACAGCTATAATTGTAAGTGAGATGTGTTATCTCATTTAGCTCGCCCTCAATAAAGATGTTCCTATTCTATTCTATGAATTAAAATATTTCTAGGCCTTAAGTGGCATATTTTGGCCGATCCGACAGTGAGCGTAAAATAAGAGAAATAGACGGTAGGACAAGTCGTTTTAGGGACTCTTTTTTCCGCGAACTATACGCGATAATAATAAATTAAAGAAGTAATTCTACTCTTGGTGTTTACACCCCCTGCCATACGCCGGAAGGCGGCTTGTAGGGTACTTATGTAGATGTAGACGTACCCTTTTGAAAGGCAAAGAGATGCACTATTTTGTCAACCCTCTCGAATATTGAGAGAGCATATGTACTTCCTGTGATTTTTTAATAACGATCAAAGCTACTTTAGAAAGTGTGGTTATGCTTTACTTAGGGCACCTTAAGGTATGAAATAGCTTTTCAAATACCAGTTCTACGATTTGAAACATTCTGAGTACAATCTTCTTTTTATCCCAAAGTCAACCATTCCCTTCGGTATAGCGATGCTAACCTTTAATTTGAAATGAGTACATAAAATTGAGAAAATTATCTAACTATCCAAAGGCTCTGTCGTAGTAATAGAATAAAGGTTTTATTTAGAGCGTTGGTATTAGAAACATTTATAGCGATACTCCTTGACAAAAGTATATAAACCTAATTTATCATTTTTAAATTATTAATTTTTGTGTCCTAAATTTATCAATTCACTTATTTACTAGTTTCTTATTCAGTGATTCTTCTAAATCAATGTTTATGTCTACTACGAATGTCCGTGTCAAGTGAAATCAAGCTTAGTGTATAACTTTTCATGCAAAAGATATAGAGAAAGAAACCGAGCTTTTTACCGCAAGCTCATGGTAAATTTATTCCATTTCAAATGCTCTTTCGCTTGGCCGATCAATTGTGGCTTCCTTGATGTGGCTGTTTAATTTTTAATGCGTTGTTGCGTGCCAGATAAGCTTACCATTACTCTGATTTCTGAATCATTTATTTCTATGCAAAACTGATTTGGACTTCGGGATTCTCCCACCCCAACACCAGTATGGGCTGACGAAACATCGGTCTCACCTCCTGAAAGTTTGCTTTACAATCCTCAATAATTTAACGCTCGAAACTTTTCCAAATTTGGGTTCTCTCCATTTGCATCTCTAAATTTGCATCAGTCTAACGTTGCTCCCGTATTCTAGACAAGCTTGCTCTACTTGCTCTGGAAATGGAGTCACGTAAGGTAGGAAGGAATAAAAATTTTCGCCCATAATCACCTTCGCGGTGAGATAGGAGCCCGCTGTTTGTAGGTTTTATGATCGCACCGCTAGCTCCAAGAAGTTGCTTTCAAGGACAAATCCGTGAGAGCGATCAGGTTTCCCGAGTGAGGGAAATGGCGGTATCAATGTTGAAAGGAAAAGAATATAAAGTGAAGCGAGAGAGGAACTAAGCTCAAGGGGTGTTGCAAAAATACAGAGGGAGGAAAGTTTATTTGTAGAAATGCAACCACGGGAGAAGGCAATTTTGGTATAAGGCAAGGCGGGAAAACTATAGCTTGGAAGGAACCTGTGTAGGGTAATCAAAAACCACCGCCTCTACTTTGCATGTAATAAAAGGAAGAGGAGCGGAAAACATGGGGATTGGAAAGGGGAGGATGGAATGGAAAAAGAGGCAAAAGCGAGTAGGGAGCCACGAGCTGGTGTGAAGCGAAAGGTGGCTGCTCGTCCCCAGATGCGAAAATATGATTTAATACAAATCAATCGGAGATAATTCCATAAAACTATAGCAAGAAAAGCTACTGAATGTTTCGGTGAATGTTATTTATTGAAACGGATTCACTTAAGGCTAATCTTTTGAGTTATTAAGTGCGACTGAAGGATACTTCTTACTATTAGATACTTGGCTAATGTCGTATTACATAGGTCATAGATATAGGTTGAATATTGAACTATTATACGGTGAAAGCTCAAATTTTTTTCTGAATTTCAAGATCTAATTTTTCTGGGTTTTAGTTATGTTTCCTTTGGGAGGATATAAATGTTGATGGGGCCATCTTCCGAATAGTAGTCAGTCTTCTAATGCCATCACAATTTTTTGGTGTTAATGCGAATGTCAAGTGTGAGCACAAGTTTAGGTGTATTCGACTAAAGAAGACTAAGCAAACGCTACTGAAATCTAGACGCCAAAATGTGGCATCATTCATCCTCTCATTGGTGTAGATGGTTTTATTGATTCAGTAAGGTGTGTGTTTCAGCTTACGAATTATGACTTTCATAGAGTCATTTTCATTATTCATTAATGCAATAAACGCATTCCCCAGTTTCTTCGCCTTATATTATACCAAATGAATCAGTTAATCTCTCAGACAGTCCGAACAAGGAGCTGAAGAAGCTCTCCGTACTAAGGTTTAGCAATTGCTTATCCTCAATAGCAGAGGAAACTTTTAAATCCAGCAGAATAATTTTAACGTTTAAGTTTTTAACTAACGATCAATCCTTAGCTAGATTGAAGGGATTTCTACGTATATCAACAATTCCTTGAAAGAAAGGAGATTGGAAGCTAGGCAGCGATTTCTTGATACATTTCGAGACAGTGTGTTTGCGGAGTACGTAATCAATATTATCTTTCCGCGAACGATACGCGATAATAATAAGATAAAGAAATAGCTCGAACATCCGGTGCTTACACCCCCTGCCACACGCCGAAAAGCGGCTTGTAGGGTATTGATTTAGATGTAGATGTAGAAATGGTTTCACTGCTCATTTCCCTTTGCATTGCACTGGTCTCTAGAGGTAGGTGTTCATGATCTCCGAAAGCTAACTCCATCGTCTGTTCTAATTTTGTCTTTCATTACTACGTGTCGAGAGAATTGTCCTCTGTAAATGTCGTTTATGAATTTATATTATTGACATTATTAGAATGATATTCTATTTATTGCAACACAATATTTATTTCAGGAAATACGAGTATAACTATGTCAGGAAAATTTAGTGTACCCTTTTTGGAAATTATCATTACCAGAAAGTAAAGTAATTTCGTAAGAGATAGTATTCAAGATTCTTTCGATCGGTTAAAAATGAATTTAAGGAACAGCAGCGTAGGCAAAACAAAGACGCAATTATATAAACTAATCATATTATTATACAAATTATATTATATCTATAACTAGAAAGGAAAAACATGCAAACGAAATCAGCGTCGAAAGGTGAGTAAACAGAACAAATTTTTGAAAATTATTCATTAAATTTAAATAAATGAAAGTTCATAAGTAGTAACTCATATTTTAAGCTGGTGGAGAAAATCATATACATACAATGATGAACATTACCAACAATCATGTATTCTCTTCATGTAACTTTCTCAGTTATTGGGTAGGATTTAAATCGAGTTACTTCGACCTGAGCGTTCAGTACGCTCTGTTATGATAATAGCACAAAAGAACTCCCAAAAGCACATCAAGGAGCACTTCCGGCCCAGTTTAGAAAATTAGTTTACCAATCTTTGAGAGGGTAATAAATTATTCATTATCATGAGCAGACTTTGTAAATGTAAGTAGAACCGCGGAACGCGGAAGTGGCAACAGAATGCGAGAGAGCGAATTGAGGTGGAAAATTGACAATAGGAAAGGGAGGAAGTGTGATGGAACTCTCAAGACAGGAAACAGCTTCGCTGTAGAGAGAGAGAAATAGATTTTTGATTTCCAATACCACTTTCATTTACAGTCTACATAGAAGATTGTGGAAGAATGTACAGGAATTTGAAGCATTGAATGAGACAGAAAGAAAGGAAAAACAGAATGAAGAGGGCTAGGATAACCGTGAAAGAATGAATTGATGAAGTGAGAAGTATTTTATTTGGTAAAGTCGAAGAGAAGACCAAATAATTTCATACATTTGATTTTGGAAGGTAACAGGATAATATTTCAAAAACTGTAGTGTATTTTAATGCATAGGATTTTTTATTAACAGTAATTATCACGTGTAATTTTCAGTCTGTCCGAAGGTAAATTTAGATCAATTTAATAAGTTATTACTCGTTCTAAGGTTAACTGTTTTATTGCTACACCATATTTTGCATTGCTATCAGTGGTTCCAGCCTCGTAATGTCTTGAATGCTGGTGTAGAAGTATCTCGATGAAAAGCTTCTCTAAGGCTGAATCAAAACAATTATAATGGAATATAATAATCAAATAATATCTACCACTTATTCAATTTTTGAAATCAATACTTATAAGATCATTAAAGAGATTACATTTTATACGGCTGAAAGATATGTTACTTTGTACAGTTCGTTCTTTGTTCGTCAAATATTGTAATCAATTAAGATTTGTAATAATTTGATAACCTGGCGAAAAAAGGAATATATGAGATAAAGGGAAGATGTTAAGGAGATAAAAGAGGGAGATGAAGTATTCGAGGGTACGTTGGGAAAGTTATGGATGGATCATGCAAGGGAAAGGTAAAGAATGACGGGGAGAAAGGAAAGCTGCTAAGGGGAGACAGGGCGTTAGGGTCATATTCCGTCCAACGCTATTATCAGAATGGCGCGTCAATTAGGAAACTGGAAGCATACCCTTGCGTACGCAATCACCATCCACAGAGCAGAAATTCCCGGCTGCCAAGGTGGAGAAGGTTCGTTACCGTACCAAAATGTGTATCGACAAAATGAAATACCTATGCTAGGAAAATTGCTCAAAATTCTAAGCTAGCTATTATGGTTGTCCTATTCCTGGAAATAGGGTAGAAGTTTCGTAATCAATAGGTTATTTATCTGAAATGACATTTACTCTGTATTATATATTATTTTCGCTAGAATGGCTTATCTAATCCGTCAGCGGACCTGATGATTGTAAAACATGATTCAGCGGACATGATGATTGGTGATGAAATTCTCTCTATGGATAGTAGTTAAAATTGCTAAGGAAGGCGAGGTTTGAAGATTTTAAAGTCATCTGCAAAATTATATCACTAAATTCCTTCAGCAAACATTTGATGCATTGGGCCATGGTAACTAGAAATATTTTTCAGGAAGTTTTAATTGTTATTAGTTATCTGATACACTAACTTATCCACTTAAGACTGTATCCTTTAAGATCATTAAGAATCCTTTTTATTTCTAACAGAAAGCAGATTTTTGACTTTTTGCATACCAAATACGGCATTTTGAAAAGTTTCACCTTATTCTGAAATTTTCAGGAATTGTCAGCATTAGCGGGGAAAAGCTGAGAACTGCCAAAACGGGCGAGAGAATTACCGCAATAACCAAATTCAAGTTAAAAAAGAATCAAAATCCACTAATTTCACAAAAATCTCAATTGGTAGTAAGATCAACTTAATTTTTTTATGATTTAAATCCCTAATAGTTACCATGTTACGGTGTAACAAGGAAGTACTTGAAAATATCGGAAACTGAACACTCTCGAACGTTTATTTGTTTGAGTTTTAAGATCACTTAGAAACCTGACTGAGAACAAAATCAACATTTAATTCGATAGTCACTTTCAAGGTTACTTGAAAATAAACCTGAGAGTTAGTTGTTATTTTTTGGCTCCCAGATATTTTTTGAGATGAGAGAGAAAGTAAAGTAATGAAGACTATATTAATAGCGAATACTTAACCCATGGAAAAACAAATTGCCTATGCATATTTTTTTATCGGCAGCTGATGTATTTGCAAATGCATCGAGATGTTTTTCTTTTAAGGTAGTCATTGTTTCTCGATATGGCGTGTAATAAAGAGAAAATCCTCCGTTTGTGTGATTCAAGTGAGTCGTCGAAAATCATTTGATATCGTGTACTTTGAGCAACCATACTTACAACTTGACTTTGGGATTCGTAGAATAGCTCAGGATAAAGATATCTCTCATAATATTATATGCTAACAATCATTAATTATCCGAAGTGCTTTCTATTGTTTTCTAAAGGAGTGCCTCAATTTGATATTTTTTGCTGAGGGTTTATTTGGTGAATAAACTTCTCTTAAGTATTCTTGGAATGACATACTATATCCGAGCAAAGACGTTCCTTATACATATCGTATAATAGTGAGGGAAAAATGTGAATATTAAATTTACCCATAAACAAATGTTAATTAAATAAAATCTTTTTGTTTCTTTGAAAGTAAGACAAATTAGGTCAAAGTTTAAGAGTCAAAATATAAATTTTAATTTAATCAACATTTCCATGATTGTTACCTCCGTTAGTTATTCCTTTGGACGAAGAATATTCCAAACGCTATTAGCTGATATCTTAAAGATGATCCAATTACTGTTTTTCAAATTTCTCGGTAAATTTTCTCTTGCGGGATATTTCAAAACGATTGGGCATAAAACTTTATTAGATTAGAGGTTTAATAACATTCCGTAAGCAGTCTTTCGGCAAGCGGAACTCGCGCTCAGAGACAAACGGGAAGCTCCGAATTACCGATTTCTGGGAAGGCCCCAGAAATGCTTTACGGAAATAAGAAAAATATATACTGTAAGGTTCATGAAAGATTAAGATACACGATAAAAGAAAGACTTGTGACAATTTGTTGAATTATTGCTTGGTTTTAAAGACTCAAAGTGGAAGATTATAGTAAGCTGGAGAAACAAACATTTTATCATTAAATAAAGGAAGAACAGCGAACTGTCGAATATCTCTCGAGCATCTCACGACTAATGGTAGGGAGAGAATGCACGAATTATCTGAAAATACAAACTTTCGCCTATAATATTTATAATTAACGCAAATAAATACATTATTATTATCTGCACACAGTTCGTTATTTTTGATCGATTTACGAGTTTTACTCGTATGCTCTCATTATGAGTTCTTTTTAACAGCAATAATGTCATTATAGTCGTATTGCCACTGCTCCATAGAAAAGGTATTACATAAGTCCTGCTTTTGGTGGAACCCAAAAATATTTTTTTTCTGTTTCACTTATTTTTTAAAAAGGCTACAGAAAATATCAACAAAATGCGAAAAGTCATTCATGGGTAATTTGAAAAACGGAGAGACTGCAAAACAAGTGATCCCTTCCCGGATTTTTGGATGAAATATAGTTACCGGGAGAATAAAGTATATGCTGTAGTCTAAAGTCAATCGAAAATTTGAAATGGGGGAATGCAATTGCAATATTTAAGAATTATGGGTATGCAGGAAAGCTAAATTATGGCTTTGAATTAGACCAGATTGCGAAGTGCTACTCTGATGAGTAGAATAAATTATAAATGTAGTTTTCAATTAATAACCAATAGATACGTTTAGAAAAAAACATTCTTGCTGTATAGAATTAAACTCATCCAATACGAAACCGTTAGAAGATAAATGCTTATCCTCAAAGTTATGCAACTTTAATTGCAGCACTGTATGGCCTATTGCGTTGCAGAGAAACCACGGTGCTATAATGTACACAAATTAATGGATATATCAATTACCTCAATGAAACTTGAGAATGCATATATTACATAAATTAATACTTAATCGAAGTTTTTAAATCAGTCAGTAATAGGTATCTGATTATCAGTGTAACATTCCAATCTTTCATTTTTAGATCTCTAGGAAAAGAGCCGCAAAAATACTAGTAAATTTATTACTCAACTCTTGTATCCTGCAGAGATGATTTCTATGATATATTTCTTGTGTAATCATTAGACGATAATTCGTTCATTCGAGCAGACAGTGAAAGAAGTTCTCTGTTAGGGACTTGAGTAACATTGGCGCAATTTCATTCACACTACACTACTCACTTATAATATAGACAGTGTTACCCTACTTAAATATGTAATGTAGTATTTGTAAGCTTCCATTCTATATCAGTTACCAGCTGAAGTGGCGGACTGGTTAGCATGATAGCTCTCCAGCCTCAAAGTCCCTGGTTCGAGTCCCAGCCAGTTGGATTTTCCCGATTGAGGAATGGTTGTTCATGTTTCTAAGTAACAATTATTGAAATGAATCTATTGGGGCCAAACTTTTTCCATTTGAGAGATAAATGAAATCATTCAAGGGTACGTTCTTCTTATGCATCATAATCAGGTACACTAATTTCGTAGAGAGGTTCCATTTATCCAAAGTCGGATTTTCAACCTTAAGTCTTAATCTCACTCCTTAAAGAGTAGTTGCATTTGTAGGACTTAATATTATATTTCCTGAATAGGAGGCATTACTTGCACGAGCACTCAAACTAGCATGCACGAGTTCACTCATCGTATACTGAATTACAATGAACACGAAACTAACGGTCTCTCTGATACGACGCCTAAAATATCCATGTATGCTAATGTGAAATGCAACCACGAGAGGTTCGTGCCAATTCCCTGCATACCTTGTTTTCATCCTTCCTCTCTCTTCTCTCAGAACTAAATCAGAGTTATCTAATCACCGCTCCAGTATGTATTCTCAGGCATACTAGAGCGACATACATATCCCAAGTGGTTGACTCTTGGGCATTTGCTAAGAAAGGAAACCGAGAGAGATTTTTCATCTTTCTCCTTCGCCAAAGAAATAAAGAACGGAAATCGTCTGTAGAGATTCTTTTTTCAGAAAACCTCCGTTTTGAAAATTTATAAAAACAAATCTCTCCTTTGCTAAAAGAGAACGAATAGAAGCTACATAGTGCTTGTCTCTGTGATATTGGATAAATAAACTGCATCTTTCGGGTCTATCTCTTTTGAATTCTGATTTCGAGACTCACAAGATATATTCAGGAAATAATTATCGAGGAACTTTAATTACTCTTGGTATTTTTAAATGAAATTAATATCGTAGGGGAATTTTCATCTGCATGCACAAATAACGCACGTATATCATATTGGGGTCCCGAGGACATAGAAAGGACATAACTATTTAGTGACAAAAATATTTCTACGGTCACATCGCTTTGAAAGCGCATTTAATCATCGGTCACTCAGCTTGAGTATTTATTTTACGTTGGTTTAGTATTTTGAGGTTTTTCTCATGTGAAATTCCAATCCTGCATAATCTTTTCTACCTCTTGATCTTCCACTTGAATGCGGTGGAAAATACCCGCGGGGGAGAGAAAACATTGAGCAAACAAAGCCTTAGAAAGCTCGATAACTTGTTTTGGAAATCCTTCGAGGGCCAAGTAGCCTCAGATCTTTTAGGCCTTTCTTCTTTTCCCTTGTCTCATTCAGAATTCACCTTTCAGCATATGTAATACTTGAGGTTTCCCCGTGCATTCTTGAAAAATAGGAATCTCTTTGCCCGTACGGATTTTTGTCCAAGGGGGTAATTTCGTGAAGCGAATTATTCCAAGCACTGAAATCGAATGGGTCTGACTGACTTTTGGTTATAATTTCCCAGTTATGGGTTTCTATAAGAGTATTATAATTATTGCAAGATTTGACTGCGTTCTTTCAATTAATTGCATTTGTATTGTATATAGGACTATATCATAATTAATGACGATAAATTTCAAGCGATACCGTAATTGCACATTTTCTTGTTCCGGAAAATGTTTTCTTGAAAGAATGGTTTAAAATTAGCGTCATACCCTTTTGCGGAATATTTTTGATACTACTCAATGAATGTGAATTTGTAATGTGGAGATATTCAGAGAATTTGAAATCCCAAAAGCCAACAACTACGTGACGTGGAAAATTTTGGCTAAGATTCAAAAACACTTCGATGTTTAACTTTCCCTGTAGCAGTAGGTGTTCCTTTTTTTCTGGGGTCCTTTCAAGTGAAAGGGTTTACTCCGATCGCTTAAGGTCTCTTTGAAGTAAAGAGTCGTTGCTATCTCAGAAGTGGATGCCCTTAACCTCAAGGACTGATTAATGGATGAGAAAGTGCTCCCGTTCGGTAGCTGAGATATAAGAGAAATCGCGCAACGATGTAGGAGAAAATGAATGGTGGAAGCAATTCCACTACTTATATCTAATATGTGTCTGTATTTTCTTTCCTTAAGAATACCCGCGTATGATTTAAGACAATAGAATCATTGCATATTTACCGCTCTTGTACTAGTTAATCACTCAAGATATCGCACATTAGTTGATTACTAAAATTACGGAATTACTTTTGTACCCTTCAATTCGCAATTGTGTGCTTAACCTCTTTCGAATATAAGAACATTATCTCATTCAAAATAATAAAATGACCCTGACGTTTCAATAACTAGGGATGGTGCTCTTAATTGGTGATTTATTTCCTCGAAGTGAATGTGTTTTAGACTTGTGTGTCATCGATCCCAAAAGCGAGCGGCGATTGGGTTTGCCTTAGTGGAGACTCAGGCAGCAACTCGTTTACTCTATTGTAATCATTCTTCTTTTATGCGTATCGACAGTGAAACAAAATTTTAAAAATTTCATTATTTGACAGCTTATTCAATCTTTTTCCGTAATTTTTTTCTCAAAGACGCTAAATTCTGTACAACTCCTACTCAGAATCCGAACTCAAAAAGAAGAATGATGTAACGAAGACGCCACGGTATGACTACAGATCTGAAGGTTGCGTTCGGAAATCACGTGAAGGTCACGAAGTTTCCCCCTGTCGTATACCGAAAGGCAGTTTTAGGGTATTCATTCTTAAGGAAGATACTTTTGCTATTTATTATTTCACTAACAATGTAACATACTTATCATAACTTCTACGTGAGAGAACGCAACTAAATAACTTTCAACAGCGATTAGAAAAGCACACAATTAAAACAAATTACAACAACAATTAATTAATTAACAATTAATTAAATAAATTAACAACAATTAACAAATATACAATTGTATATAGGACGAGGCAATTTTATATAGGACGAGGCAATCATATATAGGACGAGGCAATCATGAATTAAAAATCAAAGAACGCGAACAGAAAACAGATATCGCGAAATACTCATTCGTTAATAGGGGTATTAGAGAATGGAACGCTTTAGCTGGAGAAGTTCTCATTCCAATGCCGAAAAATGTAAAAATTTTTAAAAATAAGCTTAAATCTATTTTTAATCATTAATCTTCCATAGTTTAAAGCTGGAATTTAATTTTATGTAACTTTATAGTGTGTAGAATTAGCCTCTTGAATTATAACTTAATATTATGTACATGACTATATGGACTATCTACCATGTAAGCTAGCTTATACACTAACAATATTATCCTTGTATTGTATTATTATAAATTTTTCCATGTCATTATTTAAGTTTAACCTTCTATGATAAGATAATGTTTATATCTTAACTGTGTATGTACATAATTGTATGTGTCATATGTAATGTATTGCCTACGGGAGGTTTTTGGAGGGGTTTCCCTACCGTCCTTGGGCAAATGCCGGGCAATCCTATGTTTAATATGTTATGCTCCCCTCCAGCACTGCCACCTGGCTAAAAGGCCAAATTGCAGTGAAGATGAAAATAAATAAATAAATAATAAATTGTTATCCGCTTTCTGCTCTTCCCAGTGAGGAAATTCCCCATTTACTTTGGCGCACCTAAATTCTTTCTTTGGACCCTTCTTTGTTCCTTTTTATTCCTCTCTTTCCTACTCGGTCTTCAAATAGCACGGCCTCTATGTATCATTTTTAACCATTTCGTTTATAGGTGACCTATCCTTACGGACGAGAGTATTTACATTTCTGTCACAAATTTCAACGTCAATGTTCAATTGTCAAATGATACGAAAGGAAGGCACTTTTAAAAAACTTACTTTTTCTAACAATTTCTGCTTTCAGCGTACGAAAAGACTCTGATAATTAGGTTATCAGTGATATTCAGTAGAACAGGTGAATACTTGATGACTTTTTTTCACGTAGCAATAACAAATATGCATCTTCGTGCTCCTCGTAAATATTGAGCATTTGTTAATTTCTTGCCTTTTAAAGCTAGGGCGATATTTTTTCCTTACGTCCGTTTTTTTTCCTCTCTATAAAGTTTTGTTAGATCCATCGGATAACTTCCGATTGTCCTACAGAGAGACTCTCTTGTAGGTAACCTTGCGTAACATGAAAGTTTGTCTTCTTTCACATAAAAATAACTTCGTTTTAAAAGATTTCGTCTTCTGAAGTTGTTCAAAAGTCAAGTTCTGAAGTTGGTTCAACCCTGAGGTTGGTTTTCAACAGCACGCCATTCCGATCTTAGTTCTGCTTTCCTTTTTAGTTCTTCATAGGAGGTGCAACCGACATCGGCCATGATTTGCTGGATGTAGGACAGTCTTGGTCTTCCTCGACGGTTTCTGCCTCTAATTAATCCTTCCAAAATTCTTCGAATTATGTGGTTTCCACGTAGGATGTGACTGATTAATTTTACTCGTCCTGTTGGCATGTTAACCCATAATATCCTTGTCTCTTTTGATCTTCTAAACACTTCTTCATTTGTTATTCTTTCAACCCAGCTGATTTTCAACATCCTACGGTAGCACCAGGCTTCAAACACATACAATCTTATTTTTTCTTACATCCAACAGTCCACGTCTCACATCCATACAAAACAACACTCCACACATATGCTTTCATGAATCTCTTCCTCGTATCTAGATCAATGTTTCTACTGGCAAGGATGTTTTTCTTTGGGTTAAAGGCAATCTTAGCATGTTGAGTCCTACTTATTATTTCCCTTTTACATCTACCATCTTTTGTGATTCTGCATCCCAAATAGGCAAATTCTTGATTCTTATCCAGTTGTTCTGTTCCTAACAAAATATTTATATATAATATACTTAGTCTTCCACTGTATCTGTAATTACAGCAATATCGTAAGCATATCTTATCATGTTAATTTTCCTTCCATTTACTTTGACCCCTCAGTATTTCTCTCACTTCATCTATAGCTTGAATGTAGGCGTTAAACAATATGGCAGAGAGAGGACATCCTTGTCTTACGCCTTTTCTTATGGTTGCCTCTTCCGTGCTATTTTGAGCCCTGATCATAGCCAACTCGTCCTTGTATAGACTGAAAATCATCATTTAAACATCACATGCCAGTTGACATTATCAAATGCTTTCTCAAGGTCAATGAATGCAACATAAGTTGGTTTGTTTTTCCTCGTCTGTTTTTCGATCACTAGTCTTAGAGCCAGTATAGCCTCTCTGGTTCCCATTCCTTGTCTGAAGCCAAACTGGTCTTCGGATAGTAACTCTTCTATATTTTCCTCAGCTCTTCTTTGTATAATCTTGATCACGATCTTTGAAACGTGTGACGAAAGCCGAGTGTTCTGTACTGTTCACATTTCCTGGCTGCTGACTTTTTAGGTACCTATAGGAATTATTATGCTCTTTTGGAAATCCTTGGGGATATCTTCAGTGTCATAAATGTCTCTGATAAGCTGTAAGAGCTCCCTGTTGATTCCGTATCCAGCTTTCTTATACAGTTCAACAGGAATGTCATCAAAACCGGCTGCTTTTTTGTCTCATAGTCCTTTAAGAGGTTTGTCAAATTCCTCCTGCAGGATATAGTCCTCTTTATTATCTTCTTTTATTTCATCCTCATTTCCTATGGCATCTGCAGATAAAGACACTCCTTCAAACAACTTTTCTATGTATTATTTCCATTGTATTACTCTTATTTACGCCTTCTTCAAACAGCTAAACTCCCTTTTTATCTTCAATGGTACCTACAGTTGCTGTTTTCCGCTTTTTGAAATATTGGTTAACTTTTGTGTATGCTGCATCTGCATTTCCTTTCTTCGTGTCTTCTTCTATTTCCTTACATATTTCATTTATAAAGTTTTCTTTACGGTGGATTACGCGAAGGAACAAATTGAGGATGTAAACCCGAGTTTGGGGCTTTAAATTGAAAGTATCTTTTACGAATGAAGTATGTCTACAAAATAGAATGGAATAGAAGAAAGATGTAACGTTGCATCTATTACGAACCATCATTGATAGAAGATGAGGTATTGCCCCTCGAGTCATCCCTCATTCTTAATCTCTCGTCTACCCCGACCACACTCCCCCACCTTCTATCCGGTTCTCCTCACATCCCAAAGGGAGAATTGATCCCTTACTTAGAGCCATGGAGTTTTGTTGGAGGTTAATTAATTTCCTCCTTCGGGATGTTTCTTCCGAGTATCGTCCACCGCAACATTCTCCGTAGGCCGCCTCTTGTTACATCCACTTTTCTCATCATGCTTCAGAATCGGAAGTGTGGCTTTCCATAATAAAGTAGATATTGCTTTAGGTGAATTGTCAATTAGATTATGACCATACCACCGATATGTCCCTTCGGACTATTTCAATACTTGTAACCATCGACTGATGTTTTCTTAGTTATGATTTGGTTCTCTCCCTCAGCATTGAAATGCCAGATTACGATTTCAAAATTTTAGCTAATATCTGTGCTTTAGAGTAAGTTAAAATTTAATTTTAAATATATGATAGGTATACTTAAATCAATGCTAAGTTCTTGACTTTGAAGAAAGCTAGGACTAAAATCGAGCCTAACAACCCTTATTCCTTCTCCAAAGCTTTTATTAGCTAATGGTAAAGGGGTTGAAAATCCTACCAACCTGCTTGCTGATGAATTTACATTTATTATCAAATTCTGGTTTGAAAAAATATTTACCAAATCTCATAAATCTAAAATCTAAGTTATTTTTGCTGTAATTACGCATATCGTTTAAATATTAAGTTGGACGTCTATATTTCTGGCATATTTTAAAAACATTCTAGTGCCTCCTCTATCTATTCAAAATAGAAAACAACTCTTTCTATGTTATTTTTTACTTTAAGTTTATTTTACGCGCTCCTAATTTTCTTTATTGACAATTAGCACTGTAAGGGTTTTGAGACGTAAACCACGAAATAAAGATTTTTAAAGGATTAGTTGACATTTAGATGTTAGTGTTGCGTAGGATGAACTAACTAAATAAAATTGATAGATAAAAGAATAGGGAGGTAAGAAGGACGATAAGAAATGAGTATTCTAGGTTGAGAAATAAAATGGAGACAAAAGAGATGTTAGAGAAAATATTAAGATGGTATAGATGGCTAATAAATGTATAATGCAAGGGAAAAGACAGAGGTGTGTCCCTCTGTAAATGAAAATTATGTACATTTGTAACGAAACCCGATGTTATTTAAAGTACTCGCAGACTGATAATCCTATGCGTTCCTCAGATTTAAGGGCTTCTTTTTTCTCTGATGCTTGTACAGGGGTTGGTATTCCTTTTTCACAAAGCAAATTCCTCACATTTTAGAGAGGTAGAAATCCTCTTGGGAAGGGCATCCCGACAGAAGGAAGATGGTGTGACTTGGGCACCACGAATTCCAAGCGATGTCTTCCGTAAGCATCCCCTTGGGCCACTCTTCTCTTACTACGATCCTCTTCTCCCTCCCTAGTCTTTTTTTTTCGGCTCTACCCTTTATGTCTGTCGTCGGATCGACCGCAATCTGAGTCGAACGATGGCTTCGCCCTCCGGAGAATAGATAATCCGTTTATCGACAGTTGCCCTGTAGAACATAAAGATATATACCCGGAGGATGCGGCGGATCAAATTTGTTTTATCGAGCAACTTGAGGGCCATAAAAGGGCAGATGATTTGGAAGGAAAAGTCGCTTTCATACTTTGGAGAGTATCTGTTATCTAGGAATGTGGACAATCGATGATTTACGATGGGAATGTGTTCTGGTCAGGTGATTTATCCAAGATTCTTTGAATTTTCACCCCTACTTTTGGAAGTGTTATTGATTCCTACAATGGGTATACTCCATTCAGATCTCGTCTACACAACTTCCTGTGATTTTTTGTTGAGGTATTTATAGAACTTTGCGTTTTACCCTTTCAGCTTTCAATTTACTTTCTGTAGTGTCTTAAATTCTTAAGCAAATACTGTTTATTGATTATAAATAAATCACTCCCTGCCACACGCCGAAAGGCAGCTTGCAGGGCACTCTCAGAGACATAGGCATACAAAGATATCGGAAGACATTCCCTTACTTTGTCCTTCTACACTAAGTATCATTAAGCGCTAAGGCCTTTTTCCTCGGTTTTTTTTAAACCCCTTTACTATTTTAAAAATCAGTTGCACGAAAAATTTTCGTATACCAGATGAAAAAGTTGAAAACACCGAAGATAATTTAATGAATAACAAACGCAGAGATATTTCGAATTCACTAGCTTTCGGACACCGGCTGTTAAATTACGAAAATCGGATCCATTTTGTGTTTTGAGTATTTCACTGGGGAATTGAATGTAGGTTAATAAATGTACTCCGTATGGAGTATATTTATTGTCTAAATAAGGGACTAAATCATTTTGATTCAAAGTCATGAGCCTCCGTCCCTCTCTTTGCTCTCTCCAGATATGAACCACGTTATTTTAACTTGCTTATCTTAGAGGCTTACGCTCTTTTCCTCAATTTTTGCGTAGCTTTTTTAAGTTCTTTCTGACTTCTTTTCATTCATATGTTGCCTGTTTTTATCTTGCTATTCCTGAAAACTCTGGCGTGCTCCTATTTCTATTCTTGAGACGGTCACGTTTCTAGACGTTCTCGGAAAAGATTTCAACTTCATGCTGATCCTTTCAGTCCTCGGCAAGTCCTTACTCGGTAACTCCTTTAGTATTCTCTGAGATGAAATAGGAAAAACTCTGGGAATTCAATCTCAAGTTCAATCTTTCCAAGTTCAAACGTGATGTCTATATTCTATTTCTANAATTCTATTAATTAAGCCTATACAGAAATTGAGCTATAAAACTAGGAGAGGTTTCCTTTTTTTATAAAAAAGTCTTAGCTCTCTTCATTTATCAAGCCTAGTTACCCGGATATGATTTACAAAAATGGATTTAGTGGTTATTTATTGGCTACTAGAAGCTTATATGGATTTTTATTATTTCTCTGATACTGAAAGAATTGTATATAGAAAGAACTTGCTTTTTTGTGGCATGCGTAGCCTAATTGATTTGGATTGTATGCTTGGTTATCACAGAATTACCTTGTTGAAATTTTTACTTGTTACTGGGTTCTTATCAAAAGAATGACATCCGCAATTGAATGCCATTTATTGTGTTCTGGGAGTGCATTTAGTTTGAATATGAGGCTACGCCCTTCAATTTAACCAAGAATGACGTTCGCTGTTTTGCATTTCATCCTGCCACACCCCCAACGATTCTGATTTTTCTTTTCCCCCTAAAATGTCAGCTGAAAGTGCGCATTTTGCATACAAGCAGGGACAAATTAATTTCAGCGGATATTCACAAAAACGGTTCTGTTTTCCTCGCAAATTACGGCCTACGTGTGGCCGAGAGTGACGTTTCTTTTTTGTTTTAGAAGTTCTGGGAAGTGGCCAAAAATGGATGTGAACCTAATATGAGCACTCCACGATCGTATGTTATTTGCCTCTATATAAAATAATCTCCCGAACGAACTCGAGGAAGGATATTTTCGCATATTCGGAATTAAATATAATGAATAGATGTAGGATTGGATCAATTTATTAAATAAAAAATTGGATGTAAAATATGCGTAAATAAATAAACTTTATTAATTTAAAGCGCCAGTGAGAAAATTTTTTTTTTCTCAATTCTTTCAGTAATTTGAGGTTTATTTGAATAAGAAAATTAAATGTTTAGAAAATCTTAAACATTAAATAAATTTCCTTTGCTCCTCAATCGAGGAACTGGGAATAATAGCTTACATATGTATGTAACTTTTCGGGTTTAACTGACAGCGGAAAATCATTTGCTTGAAATTACCTCTGAACACTCGAAAAAACTACAATTAGTATACTTCAGAAGTAGCATAGAAAATATGCTGCTAACTTTTTAATTTCGAGGCATTTTTCCCTAGATAAGGATGAGTGGAAAGAAAGGTTTCAATCTGAATGAACGATTCCTACGTGTTATTTTATGAGAATGACGATCGCCTTGATGCTGTGGGCCAAGAGAAGCTGCAGGGCCGCATCAGGTTCTTAGATCTCAACTTTTGCTCTGATCTCGGGAAACGCCGTAGTTATCTAAGAACAAGAAGAAAATTAATTTCATCGAAACAAATTAAGCCTTTCTCCAAAGTTTGTTATAAAATACGATTATTAAGAGTGGATTATTCATGACGAGGGCGAAGAAACTGAAAGGTCTGCTCAGAAGTCTCTAATCGAATCGAGGATTTAAAAGCAGTTTTCGTTTAATACCCAAGACACCACTCCGGCGTCGTATGCAAATAATCGTTCATACATATACATCAGCTACATTAATCTGTTTCGGATCCTTTGTTGCTCATGCCCTTCTCACATATAAATTAACGAAACTGATAATTGAGGATTTTATAAATCGAAGAATATTGAGACAGTATTTTTAAAGGACTATTTACTCGCGTAATAACAACTGCTGTGGTTGATTACTCTTTTGGTCCCTCAATGCTTTAGGACCATGCTTACTGTAATGAATATATAGGCATTCGCTGAGTCATGCATTATTTAGATTTGATACTTATCGTAGCGCGTTAAGTCTCATATTATTATGCAATAGGTATCGCTTAGAAGCCCATCTAGAATGCTAATATAATGCCAGGTTATAATTCCAAATGATAATGTTTTGATGAGTTTTATTCGCATATTCTATTTTAAGAAAAAGTGTAATCCCATACGCAACGTTTCTCTTGAATAGTCATAAATCGTGTACAATTTTTCTTTCGGCTTTGATATAAATAACTTGGGTTTTATTTATTGGGAAATTGAAATTAACCATTCATTATTGAGCCGAAAATAGCGATCTGACTATTCCTTAAGGATGATGCAGATAATGCGGGGCTCATGGATAACACATGGATGCGCAGCACTTTAGAAACATTAATTAGAGTAAGGAAGCTTCTCTGCTGCTTACTCCCTTCCCAGTTTAAAAGCGGATGTTAATCTAATTCTATCGGCGGCAAATTGAATCAGATCGGCACTTAGACGGAGTCAATATACCCTTCACCGTTTTCCCTTTGTGAACCACGCACTGGCGAACGACGCATATCCGAGGAGGAAAGTCACCACATAGATGGAGAGCAATGAGAGATAACGGTTTATGTCTCGTCAGTATGGTCTTTTAATCAAAATGACGCTGCAGATACTTCGATGTTATTGAGTGTTATCAGGGTTTTTGATACACAACTCTTATTAGATTAACCGTCCTTTATCAAGTGATGATCTTTAAACAGAAGATTTGGCAATTTGGGGAATTTATCTAACAAAAGGGATAGCAAAACGGCAAAAATGCGGATTAGTTTGTAATTTAATGATATTAATTAAGATTTCCTGGGGAGAAAACTACGTGTTTGTGAAGATGGATAATTAGACTTCAAGAGAAGCTCCTAATGGCCGTTGTTTTCGAGCAAACTAACCGTTGAAGAATTCTAAACAGCAGGGGTGGAGCTCTCAGTGGTCGCACTTTGCAAGTATTGTTCTCATTACGTATTTCGGCAACTATGTTGCCATCTTGGGGAGAGAAGAATGATTGCTTATTTATTTTTAATTTAACAATAAATTAAATCCTATCGTCATGCGATAAGTATCAGGTATTTGTGAGTAAAAAAATGACTAATCTCTTGAATGAGTAACGAAGAAATTAGAAATACACATATATAAAAAATGTTTACTATTAAAGGTCGATTTTCTCGAAGTAAAATAACGGAATATATATTAATGGTTCTATCATAGCTCCATTACCTGCATAAGTCCATTATCTATGATTTTAGCCATACATATAATACCCATTTTATTTTTTCCTTTTTGAAAATTATATNAGAGCTCGCGGATTTAATTTGTACCGCGACTAGGACTAAAGACCTTGAATTAATTGAAGTTGTGCTTAATTTTCGTCCTTTGTAAAACTGCACCCTAGGAAAATTCCTCTTTCTTTGTAATTACGTTTGTGCGTTTAAGTTAATAAACATAAAAAGGATAACAGCCTACCCGAAATAACCTCTCTCTCAAAAGGAGATATCTCTTTCAGTCCTCTTCGTTAATTTATACCGAGAATTTTATTCTCCGGGAATGTTACGTTCTTCAGAATTTAGGTCATTTAAAGGGAAGTTTTCATTGATATTTCCTGATTCTGGCTGTTCCATTTCGATTCTGCCAATCAAATTAGAGTTCAAAGGATTTCAAATTGCACTCATTTGACAGCATAAATTCAATTTTAATTTCTGCAGATGAAATATCTAGGGGAAATATGAGAACGAATCTCGGTTACTCTGTCTGGTAAATTAACTCAATTCTATTGGGGAAAAGGTGACGGCCAAATTTTCTCGTTCTAGCTCATGCAATCTCATTTTTTTCAAAGAGATTTTAAAATTCAATTCAGTTGGTGCACTAAATGCTTCAGCAATATCTTCAGCATCTGGGCATTCCGGTGATCCGGTCTACCTTCCGCTCCAGCAATAACAATAAAAGAGAAGTATGTCTTTGAAATCACTAATATGAGCACTCCACGATCGTATGTTATTTGCCTCTATATAAAATAATCTCCCGAACGAACTCGAGGAAGGATATTTTCGCATATTCGGAATTAAATATAATGAATAGATGTAGGATTGGATCAATTTATTAAATAAAAAATTGGATGTAAAATATGCGTAAATAAATAAACTTTATTAATTTAAAGCGCCAGTGAGAAAAATATCATATTTCTTGATTTTCTCCTGTAAGAATATATTAACATTAAGTAAGGGCGAACAGGTTTTTACACCGGTAGATTTAATTTAATTATATTATCATTCAACTATTCAATCGTAAATAAAGATTGAACACTATCAGAGTACATTCATAAAGAGCTATAGTATTTTATTATGATCTACGTTATGTTTAGACACACTAAATTAATAATTTCTTTATTTTTGGCAAAATTGAGACTTTAACAAGAGAAGAGAAAAGTAGAGAAATGAGTATCAATATTTCCCGTTACATTTATTTCGAGATTTTTTATGTTTCTATTTCTGTTATAGTTGCCGTATTTAATTTTTTAAAGACACTTTCGTGCCTAACCAGTATTCGATAATGCAACTAATCTTTGTAATATAAAACTCTCACTATTTGTTCATTGCGAATATAGAATATTAATTTATCCTTATTTTGACGTAACTCTTCATTTATAAATTCTATGTAATAAACTTATACTTTAAAATTTTACCTAAGTAAATTCAGAAGATTTTGGTATGATAACAGAATCATTAACTCTGACTCGCAGTTGGGGCAAGTTGGTATTAATGGCTAATTTCTGGAAAATTTATTCTTGACCAAAGCCGCTATAATATTCCAGATTTACGTTTCCACGAATGATATTGAGGTCAAACCCGTGCATGGGCGTAATGAGAGAGGAAGGCACTGGTTGGGCAACGGAACTACGGGGAATATTCACTTAGTGGTGCTTTTAGATATTCACTTCGGGCCCTCGTTCTACTGGGCATTGTAAGCATGGAGCGTTTATCTAATGTAGTTTTAGGTATCACACAATGTATTTTCGAGAAGCTCGTTACCAGTATAATGAAGAGCTGTTGGAAACACCCTTCTTTTATATAAATGTTTTCAAATTACACCTTATACCTTACCAAGTGCTCGATTTAGTAGAGCGAAGTGTTTTTCAAGGTGAAAACAGAATTTAAATAGTGTTTATCTATTTTTTTATACTGCTGTGTTATTTCTATCATATTCCTCAACATTTATCTCAGATGCGAATATGCTTTCCCAAATAAAATGACGAAATGCGCTTACTTGGGTTTGAATTTACCATTTCAATAGTCTTCAAATCATATAGACAGGCAGACAGACAGACTTTACTCAGCAAAATTGAAATTGGAAAGTCCCCTCTTCTATTTAGCCGGTGTAAAAATAGCAATCATTGACAAAAATTGACATTGACATTGCAAAGAGTGGCATGACCGGAATCGTTCTCGAATATACCAGAATATATAATGCAATCCAGATTACTGAGTTAAATAACAATGACATTTATGAGGGTTAAGATTCATCAAAAATGAATACTTCATCATCCTTTTGATAAGGCGGATAATGGCTTCATTTACAGTTTAGATTGCTTTCATATCCAATAAGCCTGCTAATAAAAGCATTTTTAGGAAGAACATTGTAATGTTTTACAAATATTTGTTTGCTTATTAGTGTTATTCGAAAGAGATCAGTTTTTTCTGTGCCGTATTTATGGATGAATACCAATCTTCCACAAAAGGTCGATTAAACCGACTGGTTCTATTAATATCCTTCCGTAATTGTTTTTTAGTATTTGATTGATAGTTTTTCACGGTGGGATTTCATTTTGGAAATTGATTGGACCATAGCTGCTAAAGAATCAAATATATTATAGGAGTGGAATTAGTAGGAGTGGAGTCAAAATTAGTACACTATGGAGCGTAGCTGTATATTTCACTCCCTGGAAGGGGATATGTCATATAAACGTTACATATATTTAAGTTAATTTTTATGATAAAATATCATTTATCATATTTTTATCATGTTTATTTTTCAAGTTTCTAATATTTACACCTAAATACTTTGCGAGATAATGTAAGCTATTCCGGACATTTTCAATCCCTATATTTAATTCTTTGTTTGGATAATGCTATTCATTTATATTATGTTGGGAGTCTCTTAACAGTCTCACACCGCTCCCATTTCCGCATATTTTTCCGAATTTATACTGTAGTATTTATGTTCATGGATGAAACAGTAAAGAAAATCAATACACTATGTATCCTCTTCTACATATTCTATTACATTTCTATCTACAAATCCTGTGCGCATAATCTAAATTATATTTTTCTGTTACTTTCTTGCAAAAAATTTGCAATGTGTATGATTCGATTGAAAAACGTGTAGTAGGTAATTTGCACATTTCATTCCTTGAAAATGATTCGTCTCATCGTAGTAACTATACTCACCCATACTTATCTAGCTAGATTTAAAAATAATTGTGGTATTATGTAGGTGGACTATTTCCTGTTTTTAATACTTTGCTCTCCTATAATAGGTTAGGATAGGTTTCTTTTAGCCCTCTAAGTGGTAATACTGACCGCTATTTCCCAACTCAGCTTTAGGCGATCAATGGATCAAAGTAATGCATTTTTTCACTTTTCACTCTCACAAAATACGTTTGACCCAGAATTCCAATCACAAGAGATGAACATCTAGCAGAATCTAAAATGAGCTTCGCATTTGCTCGTTATTCCTTTGCGGTCTGTGAAACTGGTTCTTTGAGTTAGGAAATTGTGCGGCGAGTAAATGGCGAAGAGGTTTCAAATGCTAACAGGTTCCACAAATCTTCCTGGAAAATTCTTTTGAAGCAATGCCCGAACAGGAAAAGTCATCGGAGGAAAATAAAGAAGAGAGTTTGTTTTTCTAGCTACTGAGATGGTAGGGCAAATACTCTGCAAATATCGTATTTGGAAAAGACAGCGCTTTCTAAAGTTGACAGATTTACCTGGGAATTGATACACACAGATTGCTATTTATTAATTCCATTATCTTACTTAATTCATGGATTGAATGGGAAAGAGATAATAAAATATACTCTCAAAAGTATGCCTCCATTTATATTTTCGAGTAATTTCGGCAGGATTTTTAATGAAAAGGATTAAGTACTCTTTGTTTTTAGTGGCTGTGTGACTCAATTTTATGTAACACAATCCGCACCAATACACGTTACTTTTATGTTTTCGAATTTATCACACTGCTTTTAGAACTTCAAATTAATATTTATACCATAAGAGGTTTAAATATTGCTGAAATCATCTCTTTTTACATATTGGGCGGAATATCGTTCGCCATAGACGTATTGTAGAATTTAAAACTGAATTAAAAATTCGATCCAGAATGCGGGCTGTATGAGGTATTAAAGCAATTCCCCAAAGCTTTGGTAAATCAATTTTGATCATAAAAGTTCGTACCCCTATGTATTAAAATAGTATGACTTATTGACGCATGGTGCGGTCAGTTAAAATTATACTCGATTCGATTGAAACTATTTTATGGACTAAGTTGGTAATTTGTTTGGAAGTTTAGTATTAACAAATTATTCGACTGTATACAGTCATTGACATAAAAAGTTTGCATAAGAATAATTATAGAAAAATACTAGAAAAAATGTTTACTTGTAGTAGAATGCAAGGGAAAAGACAGGGGAAGATAAAAGCCTAATATGTTTGATGAAATAATGGGTAGGGTAAATTACCAAGAAATGGCATTGAATGGGGAATATTAATGCCCATGAACATACCGAAAGGAAGAACACCTATATATGTATACTTCTAGGAAAGAGTACTTATCTAATATAAAATTATCCTTGTGGGTGATACTAATTATAATATATAGCCATAGTGAATGACAAAAACATTAATGAGTTCCTGTCCTATGATGCTGAAAAACTACCGAATTCAATTAAAACGAAACGTTCAATTTCTCAGTCACACTATCTGCTTTTTATACCAGGATCTACGAATAGCCTCGAAAATAATGCTCTCATTCAATTTAAGACTAAAATGCCGTGTACCTGTCAATCCGATCTGTAAAGGCCATTCCTTTCATGAATGGTATCAAGGTTTACTAGAATCAAAAATGGCCAATTCCATTTGCCAGTTCCGAAAGAACGTCTCAGAGCTTTTGCGCAAAAACCTTTTATTTAACTCTTTTATCTTTATTTGGATATCGTTTGAGTACGAATTCTATAAACTTAGATGGAAACTCACTTCTTTAGGTAAAATTATTTCTCGTCCTACATTGTATGAAATTGTAAATGTTTCATATAATTTATATTAGAAATGGTAGACTCTCTCGCAGTAGTAGAAAGTACTTTATTACTCTTTCTGTGCAAATTTAAAGAAAGGGGGAGGTAGATAAATTGTTCCCTTTCTCACATAAGCAATCGAACTCGATTCTAATAAATAAAATAACAATGCACAGTCTCCGTTGATTTACTGATCTCAGTTTAAAATAATTTCTCATAATTTTAGGATAAATGCTTCTTCCACTCGCCGCAGACGAGAGGAGGCCGCTGACATCTAAAGTCCACGTTATCCAATTTTCACATCTGAAATCATCCGGAATTTTAAAGAGAATGCTCCGTAAAATCAGATTCATTTTTCTCTTTCGTCCGTGAGTGTAAATTGCTCATGATATTCTTTTCTAACGCTTCGCAGTTTCTCTCAATAAACGTTTAAGAATTGGATCACTTTTCTCAGCAGTTACTTGGTGGTTAAAGTGGCTTTGACTTAATGACCTGCAGTTATCACCTCCGCTTTCACTGGAAATATCTGTAATTTTGAAAGTTACGTTATCTGACAAAAACTCGAGTCTTGCGCAATCGTCGATCAAATTATTCAGTGGATGAAGTCGTTTCTTACATGCAGAAGTCAACGCCTGATCATACATTGCGTTTTCTCCGACGTAGTAGAAGTGTCTTTAGGAGTTTCTCAGGGCAGCGTTATCTGGCCGATCTTGTTCCTTATTTACGTCAACGATATAGCCGACAACGTAAAGAGTAATGTGATTCTCTTCGTAGACGACACTCTTACATACAGAAAAATTGGAAATGCGGAAAATAAGTCCATATTACAAAGTGACCTGGACAAACATGACCCGCTCCCAGAACCGTAACTTAAGCCAAACCTCCTATCAAATTAATGGCGCAATGTTAGAATTCTTAAGTCAGTATAAATATTTAGGAGTCTTTTTCAGTTGTAATTTATCGTTTAAAAGGCACATTCAAGGTGTAATGGGGTCAGCTGATAGGACTTTGAGGCTATGGAACCGCGTTCTCAGAGGTAGTCAATCGAGTGTCAAAGTGGTGACTTATTTCTCGACTCGTTCGTCTATTACTTGAGTATTTTTGCTTACGTAGTATGTAATCCTTATAAGAAGGGTTTAATCTTTGAGCTAGAGAGCGTAGAACGAAGATCAGCTCGTTTCGTTAAGGGAGATTTTAGTTTCAATGGCGATGTATAATAAATTATCAAAACCCTAGGCTGGGAATCTCTTAAAGATAGAATAATCGAGCATAGGCAGAATTTATTCCAGAAATGTTTTAGTACTGATATGCACGCCAAAATACGCGATATCGTGATTCCAGTACTCAGCGAGAGCGATTTTTGAGACCAGTCGACAAAGAGATTTTGCGAAATTATAGCGAGAACAGATAGCTTTTATTGGTCTCTGTTTCCTGGTAGCATTAAGAATACCAATTAGGTAGCTTATTGCTAGGCTCGGTGTTTTCACACATCCGTCGTACGGCGTTTCGCGGGGTACTAATGTAAATGTAAATGTATAACTCTCGACAATTAGCTAGGAAAAGTTCTGAAGGGGAAATGAGGCTTACTCGATAAGATGAGGAATTAGGCAGTTTGACTCTGCTTTCCTCACTGAGCCAAAATGTTAATAGTGGAAACCATCCACGTAAATGTGGTACAACATGAATAGCAGTTTTCATTGTAACCAACAAGGAGAGACCTACGTGAATGCCTTTATTCAGCATCATTAATACCTCAGTAACTTTCACACAATCATAGCCATGAGCAGCACTGATGCTATATGGAAGATGTACATTAAAGTTATTTATTTAAGATGTATATTAAAGAAACACAATAAAAGATTTCCTTATCCTGTGCCAAAATATAGGTAAACAATGTCTTACGAATCTTGAAATTTAAGCATTTTAGACGTTTAGAAGTTCTTAGTTTATTTGAGTTTCTCGATGTCCTTGACTTTGCAATTTCTTGTTGTGAAATCTCTGATATAAGATGGATCGAAATGCGTTGATTTCGTGGAAAGTGGATTAGTAAGTGTGGATCATGAGAAATTAGCCTATGGCATTTCGGCTGAAATGAGAAAAGTCACACAAAAGTAAGAGCTCGCGGATTTAATTTGTACCGCGACTAGGACTAAAGACCTTGAATTAATTGAAGTTGTGCTTAATTTTCGTCCTTTGTAAAACTGCACCCTAGGAAAATTCCTCTTTCTTTGTAATTACGTTTGTGCGTTTAAGTTAATAAACATAAAAAGGATAACAGCCTACCCGAAATAACCTCTCTCTCAAAAGGAGATATCTCTTTCAGTCCTCTTCGTTAATTTATACCGAGAATTTTATTCTCCGGGAATGTTACGTTCTTCAGAATTTAGGTCATTTAAAGGGAAGTTTTCATTGATATTTCCTGATTCTGGCTGTTCCATTTCGATTCTGCCAATCAAATTAGAGTTCAAAGGATTTCAAATTGCACTCATTTGACAGCATAAATTCAATTTTAATTTCTGCAGATGAAATATCTAGGGGAAATATGAGAACGAATCTCGGTTACTCTGTCTGGTAAATTAACTCAATTCTATTGGGGAAAAGGTGACGGCCAAATTTTCTCGTTCTAGCTCATGCAATCTCATTTTTTTCAAAGAGATTTTAAAATTCAATTCAGTTGGTGCACTAAATGCTTCAGCAATATCTTCAGCATCTGGGCATTCCGGTGATCCGGTCTACCTTCCGCTCCAGCAATAACAATAAAAGAGAAGTATGTCTTTGAAATCAGACTTTCTAATAAATTTCACTAAAGTTGGAAAAACGGATTAATTTATTGGACCTCAGGTATAACTCTCCCGGTACAAATCATTACCATTCCAATAACACCCTAATGGTGAACATTGTATTGTTACCGGTATTGTAGTACCGGTACTACTAGTAGTAAATACAATCCGAACCTACCCGTGATTAGTTAAAAATAATATGGTAATTAATAATTGAATATTTTCACTTTTCAGTCTATATTTGACCGTATGTATGGAAGTTATGGCTGGATAAAATTTTGTCAGACCTCAAGTCATAATATCAATAAATAAATAACCAATAATATTAAGCATTAAATTTGTATTTTAAGCAATAAGAATAACTTGTTTTATTTGCTTCAAAAATCGGCACTTTAATTAGTTAATCCATTTCAACATTTTTGTGAACTAAAGTAGAGTATAGATGGAAGCGTGGAGGCATTTAATAGGCTGTTGCTATACAGGGAGAGAGAGAGAGAAAAAAGAGAAAATGACTCCTGGAAATAAATAAGAGACTGAGATCAAATAGCAGGTTACTTAATCATGTAAAAATAGGAACTACGCCCCCCACTTACCTACTTGCTATACCCACTAACCACCGCAATTACAAAGGTTTACGGCAATTCCTGGAAAATCTCCTATTTAAAGTTAAATGGGCGTTACATGTTTTCTTGCTATTAACTATTCTTATCTGCGCGTTACCTAGCTCAACTTTAATTATTCTTTCTCGTGTTAGCCATCTCTATTAGCTGCATTTTTTATATAACTAAATTCTCCATTGAATTTTTTTCGCTTCTGCCGGTTATGCTTATAAAACAATATATGAATGCGTCGCCAAATTATCTGCTGTTTCGAATCTATAATGTAATTATACTAAACGGAGGAATGTTACTTGAATAAATCGATCAGCAATGACTTTCTGAAAAAAGTAAAATCCTTTTAAGGAAATGCTTATACTTAGTGTCCTGGAAAGGAGAAAATGCATATTTTCTAATAGAACATGATCAGTGAAACCGGGATACAATAAACAAAATTCACACATGAATCGTTCTTTAAAACACTGGTATTTGGAATAGGTATTCTTAACCCTACCCAGGGCAAAACTGAATAATGAGCTGGTATTCTAACTCACTCGTGTAATGATGGCCATGATTTGGCTAATCCGCCAAATTTGAGCAGGTGTTTTCCTCACCCTTTTAATTCGATTGAACAGAATTGGGAACGCTTATTACAGATGATGATTTATTTTAGCTAATTTTTTTATTGGTAGCAGATTTAAATGTTCTTATGATACATGACATGATTTTTTCCATGTATGCCATATTCTTACTTAATTACACCACTCTAAAGGTTATATAAATATTTTATACAAATACATTTATTACTCTGTGGAAGCTTCATTATCCGGTTATTTAACCAGATAATAAAGCTTATTAGCAGAATTGCGCATTACCAGCCTTCTTGCGTATCGCCTTAAATTGCAGATCGGAAACGACTACATTTGTTACTATGTGTTCCTATTTTACTTCATAAAAGAAGTAGTAGTTTCAAAAATGCTTCGGCAACTAATGTCATTCCATACGTGAGCTCCCACCGGGAATCGAACCCGGAACCGAATTCGCCGAAGTCGAACTCGTTACAACATGACTATCCGGATGCCCATTTTTACTGTATATTTTCTTTTAGTCTTCATTGAGTTTTTATCAATGACTGTGAACTGGAATGGTCCGCTTTAATAAGAAGCGAAAAATCAGGTTATGATAATTATTTTAATTGCATTACCTTTTGGCGTTCGTTAAGGTTTATGGTACGTGAAGATAAGATAATCTACTAAGATACATGAGTTAAATTACTTCTTTCTCATTGTTAATTATTTCTTTCTAAGCTCATCAAAAGCTCAAGTGAATAAAAACTTTTTAAAATCAATGACACCTTCTAAGGCTAAATTCATCATGGGCTTCTTACAACATTTTACTTGTCTGCGTATCTTAATAAATAACGCTTAGTTTCGCAAAAGCTATTCTAATTCGGTTCAAGATTGCAGTCCGCTTTCCTTTATTTTGCTTCAATGTCATGGCCATCATACATTTACTTCTCTCTTTAATGTAATCCACGCAGTTAACACGGGTGTCGGCAAGTGCTTGCGTTCATTAAACACCGTTTGAACTTTACTTCAAGTTACATATTCAGTTCTCGTTTTCGCCCGAATGCAAGAGTGGTGACACGAATCTAAAGATGGTTGTTTCCGTGAGATCAAGAGTACCTTGCCTTTCCCCTTTTGGAAGAAAAACATTCTTTAGCAGGTGCCTCTTAAATATGGAAGAAGTTTTAATCATGTTCCTTTGATGTCTGCACGCAGCTACTATTTTGGAAAAATCGATTCCTTAGAATAATTTCGTACAAAATTACAGATAAGTCGCAATTTATAAAGTACATAATACAATCTTATAACTGTTTTTCATATGCTTACATTATGCGTTGTATTTTGTGCATTTTCCATTTGTGCTGCACGAGAGGAAATATTTTCCTTTGAAATATACGTACTTTCAAAGGATATTCTTCTTCTTTTTATTTTTTAACTGGTTTTTTAATGTTTTAACATCATATGAATTTCGTTATCTTAGTTTCTTGGTTCTATTGCTAATTTTTGATTTATGAAGTTAGATTCAGTTTGGGTTGAATATGATACATGAAATATTATACTTTATCTGCTAGAATTATATGAAAAAATACCGAAGGCACAGTTTGTAATTGCAGTTTAATAATGGAGAAGTTAATTTAGTGAAGCTAAATAAATAATGCCATTATATTATTGTAGTTTAAATCGTCTCCAAAGGATCTATCTTGATTGAACTGTTAAACATAGATTAAACATAACTATTGTTTCCTTGAGTATGTTATGGATACTTATACCCTTCTCTGCCATGTATATTTATCGCAAAATTGAAATCTACCATACTTTCTTGTTGGTGGGAAGACTTTTCAGAATTCGTTTGTTCTTACACGTAGGTTTATAATTTTACTTAATATTTCATTAAGAATATCCTATTTTCTATGTAAATTGGTCAAACTAAAAAGGATTATCCTCTCTTTTATTTCATAATTACCTTTTATTAGAACTGTGGATCTTTTTTTGAAGCTCTTTCGATATGTTACACTTTTATTATAAACATCTTCAGATTCATACTTACATAAATCTTCTGATGTGCAAGGACACCCAAGGCAATGTTACTAAGGTAACTCGAT